>JANBPU010000104.1:0-22657 GCA_027575805.1 Mycoemilia scoparia | reverse complement strand
GTGTGTGTGTGTGTGTGTGTTTTGTGATCTTTATTTATTACAAGAACAAACGTAGAAATGTAATAAACCATCTAAATTTAAATGGCTTAGTCCTTTGATGCCTTTGTTGCCGATGATGATGGACTAATGGATTTGGTAGTGGCGGCAGTCTCCTTTACATCAAATTCAGCCAATTGCTTAGAAGCTTCCCAAAGCTGAACCAAATTAATGGCATTCTTTGCAACGGATATTGGGAAAGCAACAAGCATTATGGCGCCAAAGAAATAATCTACAAATAAAATCAATAATTATAGTTTTATAGTGGTATGCAACAATACAGCTGTTAGGTAGGCATTGCATATTGTCAATGCTGTTTCTGCAACTTACAGAGGAATCCGTCCAAATAGTGAACAAGGTATAAAAGTATAAAAAATGCTTCATTGCCAAGACAAAACAGGAACAACACAAGCTATCGAAATGTATACAACATGTATATTAGTACATTTCTATAGACCCAACAAATTTATACGTTGAGCCAGGAATGCCAAGTCTGATAGATAGATAACTTACTCGGTTGGTATAGTAGGCTCTCATAATGAAATTGGCAGACTCGTCCATAATCTTGTGGTTAGTATGGCCGGTAATCAAAGATCCATACATCTGCATATAATGGCTGCTAATATCCAACGAGATCAGGAAGCAGAATATCATTGCACCTTTGGGATACAATTCTGCCAAGTACGTTAGGAGGCAAGTAGTAGTGCATCTATAATTTCATAAATGGTTGTATCAGAAAATCAGACCATAATAAAGAAATCACAATTTTTATACAAAGGCGGTTGATTGATTTATCTCGTATTGAATATTTAAATGTGTTAAATCAAACCTACCGATCCGTAACCATATCCAAAACTTCGCCAAATTTGCTACCTATATACACGGCAACAAATACATGGTCAGATCTCATGCAGATTTGCAAAGCTTGTAGCACAACAAAAACAATGTCTGTTTATATTTCGCTTTAATATATGCCAGAAGCAAAGAACCAGAGATATTCTTCACAAACATGTAATATACCAGTTAGTTCTTTATAGAACAATTATTCCTTTGTTTTTTCTGCAAATTAGTCCAAACGTAACCAGGATGAATAATTGCACTTTTTGGAACCCAACCCCTTAACCTTTGTGATATTCCCACCAGAAACATGAAGATCGATTTCTGGCCCATTATACATGTGGCGATATGTATAATGGTGGGTAAGAAAATCCTCAGGAATAGTGCGAGCGAAAATAGGAATGATAACATAATGAGTTGCTATCACCATGGCTGCTACTTACATTGGTTGAATTTACGAGCATAGTATCCATCAGCTACGTCTAAAAGCTCTGAGGTTCCGTAAAGTAAAAATACTGTGAATGGGTGCTCATTATACATCATATATACCGCCAAGGCAGTCAATATAACACGCGTATAACCTACGAAACAAAGATATTTATGATGCTTCTGAGTTAAATTTCAAGTAGTCATTTAAAAGCTACAACAATTCCCCGGCCACTTTAATAATCACATTGAAGTGTAAATGGACAAAATCTTGCTCTTCGTAAATTACTTACCAATCAAATTCGGAACATAGTAAAAGACCTTTTGGTATTCGGCTTTATTTTGGCCAGCACTGCTAATATTGCTGGACTGCTTTCCTGCCATTTCTATTTACAGAGGTGTGTACGCGTGTATATATAAAAATTTGTACAAGAGAGAGAAAATATAAAGTCTGTAAACAAAGTACAAACAACTAAAAAGGAAAAGCTGGTATTGACCAAGAAACAAAATAACTACTGGTATTGTATTTGTTGTACGAGCGTTGTGATTGCTTGCTTTTATATCTTTTTGTGATTGTAACCACTTTCAATGGCTTTATTTCATAAGTTATTAAGCATAAAAGGTCCTCATAAATTATAATCAAAGATTATAATCAAGAAATGTTAAAAAAGTACATTAACACATAAACAAAAGAAATGATAATAATTAAAAGTTAGAAAGAATCAAATCACAATTAGAATAATACATTCATTCATTCAAGAGAAAAGTCAGTTTCGCAACATCCCTGAAAGAACAATATTTATCTTAACATACATCAGAGCTTTCACCATCATTAAAAATTGTTATTCAAATTTATAGCATATGGGTAGTTATATTTGAAGGGTGATCATTTGATAATAGACCATGATCACTCATTTGGCTGGGATTGCCCCTTTAATTGTTGGCCACCAAAAGTCACCCTTCAAAAATTATGATCCATATTTTGCTAGGACGCACCCACAGCCTTTGTGTGGCTGATCAGTAGTGAAATTTGACCCAATACAATAATAGCTATAATACAATAAGGTTTGCTATATTAATCTACTTAATAGCTATTGGTAGCATTTTCAAATCACTTTAGAGAGAGATTCTCGGAAGTGTGACGCAGTTCCTAATTCAACTATGATATTCAACCTCATAACAATAGTTAATATAGGTACAGCCTATCTTGTTTAACTGAATGAGTATTTCATACTTTTCATTTGCTTTCAAAGAAATAACACCTTCCACCAAGTATACAGTTACAGGACTCTTCATAATACCCTTACCAGGAACCACTTGGCATTTTTAAACACAAAAATGACGTAACCTTAGCTATGGCTAAAAATTTGGAACGTTTTTATCAGCCCCTGACCTGTTGCTTATAAAATAAAAACAATAGGGCAAATCAGATCACATGTAGATGCAATCAAATCTACATATTTCTGGATCACATTGTTGTTTGTGAATCTGATCAAAAGCAAGTCTAAGGTAGTATATTGGAAACCCTTTGAAGATAACCTAGAGTTTCAATTCCAACAACAGGATATTCAAAGCAGAAATTTTAATTCATAGCAATTTTATTGAAAAGACACACTTATTTGGACAGGGTCAAAGCAGCAAAAATGAAAATAAAAACAAAAGATGGTTGAATTCCCCAAATCATTTGAAAAAAGCGACTCCAAAAAATTGAATATCAAATAGTGTATGGGCCATAATTTTTTACATGACAAAGCCTATAGCTTTATCAAACTTGTGTTTTGGAAATCCTGGATCATTGTAATTGAAGCAAAGAGAAGCATAGTGCAAACTCGGGTCTGGTGTTTCTATATAACATTGACTATAGATATCAAGTGTAACATACATCTTGGAATGTAGAGAGATAGAAACTGAAGTTATCCTTGTAGCGCACTCTTGATGCTTACAGTCTTTTTCAGACATTGCACATTTTAGATGCTGTTCTATTATTTCATATGAAGGGCAGCAAAACAATGGCTGTAAAAACTTTTTAAGAAGATTGGGATGAATAGGTCCTACACCTATAACAGATACTTCTTCTGGTGTTGTTACTGATCCCAGCGACTGTGAGTATGGTGAAGACATTTGTCTGTTATATGCATTGTGCAACAGCTCAATGATTAAAGATATAGTTTTTGATTTGAGCACCTTCCTCTGACCCTTTCTTTTGTCAATTAGTGTCTGGAACTGATAATTGGGCAATTGAGTATGGTCATAACTATGACTGTTACTACATCTATTTTCTATGGTTCCACTGGGAATAGCAGTGTCAGCGCTGGTATTAGGAGTTTGAACAATCCTGCTTGCAAAAGCTAGATTACAGCTAGTCAATTCAACGCTCATGTACTTTTTAATATAATTGTCTGGATGAGCTTGCATAACGACTTGTTGGGCCGCCTGAACTGCGAGAGAGTTGTCTCTGAGACTCATGAGGTCCGACCCACTTATTATCCCAGCACAGCTTCTGTAATTATCAAAATTATCAAGGATCTGCTCTAGTAGCATCATGCTGTTTTGACTTTGGTTAGAGTCTATAAGAATTAAAAAGGTATAGTTTAGTAAATAAAACTATCCAAAGCATTTTAAATAATCTGCATCAAATGCCTCTAATTACCTATGCCTACTTGAGGGTTTGTCATTGCGTTTATCCTTTAAATTGCTATAAATATAGGAAATAAAAAGAAATTTAAAGAAGAATGATACTGGAATATGCTGCATTATTTATAGGATTTGAGACTTGACTTAGTGGGAGAGCTTTTTGGATTACATTATTTGCATTGAGTAGTTTATTATATAAAATATTATCGTATAGGATGCATGGTTATCATTATATTTGAATATATTATTTCAGAAAAAACAGTATATCTGATAATTATTATTTACTGAGTAACTTTGATTCATAGTACTCTACACATTGGCTTATGATAAACTCAATCCAATTATTAGAAAAATCACAACAGTGTGGTAGAATAGTCCATCAAAAACCTCTTGACCCATAACAATTGTTATAGCACACATATTAACATTTGCCACATTGTAGACCATTCTATCAAAATCAGAGCAACTGCAATATAAATTATTATAATAAAAATTTCAAAGTTAAATTTCCACCATGATGAAAAGCCGACCACCACATACACGAAACAACGATGGAATGCCGCGACGAAGATCAGTATGGGCAAAATTTTATGCACCGGGAATTAATCTTCCATACTATTATGACAGCATATCAAAGACTAGTGTGTGGATTCCGCCAGCAAACTATAGAAGAGTAACAAGGGAAAATGAGATAGCGATAATGGAGGAATGGCGGAAGCGTCACTTGATCGAGCTGTTAAATAAAGCAAAGAAAAAGGCCAGGAAAGATCATCCAATAAAGCAAATATCAGTTCCGAATACTCAATGGAAAATAGTTGAAACAGCTCAAGAAAGAAAATACTATTATAATACAAATACCAAAGCCTCCACATGGAATATGCCAAAAGAGTTGAGTGGGCCATTACAAGAAATGGAAAAACAGGAAAAGGATAAAAAGGGTGATAGTACAACCAAAGCATCAGCAGAAGATAGGCATGGTGAGCAGGATGCTTCTTTTAAGGTCACTGAAATGGATGAGGAAGATGTAGATTGGATGTTGGATATGTTAGAAGATGAGGAGGAAGATGGTGCCAACATCTCAGAACCACAAACGCAAGAAATTGAGAAAGAAAGTAAAAAACAAGAAGAACCAGAATTGAGTCCTGAAGAATGCCAAGAGAAATTCAAGGTAATAATGAATTTTATCCTTAGAGTTGTCTGTCATTGGATCCTACTTAAAATCGACTAACTCCCGAATTTTGCTATATAGACCATGCTGCTTGAAGCAAATATCAATCCGTTTGCACCATTGGAACAAGAGCTACAAAAAATTGAAGACGACCCTCGTTATAACTGTAAGTGGTAATATTTCAATTAAGCACTCCTGTAAATTGATAGACAAACCACAGTACTCTATAAGTAGGAAACATTATAACCAATATTGCTTTTTAAACCTAGTGATAAGCTTGCTAAAAGACAAGCAGACAATCTTTGATAGCGTATGTGCGGAACTAATCAGAAAACAGAAGGAGTTTGAAAAGAAAAATGAGAAAGAAGTCATACAGCTAAGTCCATTTGAACAGCTATTACGTCAAAGGGTCAAGTCTGTAGATATGGAGTGGGAACAATTCTTTTATGAAAACCGAAAGGACACTAGATTCTTGAGCCTCAAGCCTGCTCCAGAGCGCGAAAAGCAATTCAGATCGTTTATAATTAATCTAAAAAGGGAAACATCGCCAGAATATGCCAAGCAAGAAGACAACTTTGTTCAGCTTCTCAAGGAAAATAGAGAAAAAATTAATCCTGAAATAAAATGGAAAAAGGTAAATAGCATATATTATTATTTAGATTCAAACTACTATCATTGTATATAAAAATGGTTGATGATAATATGTTTATTATTTATAGTTTTCCAAGGAGTTAAAGGGTGATAGCAGATACAAAGGACTAAAAAGCTCTAGCAGGAGAGAAGAGCTGTTCAATGAATTTGTTGAAAAGTTGACTCAAAAGGGTCAATTTTCTTGTCATGGTCGAGATTCTAACCAAAGTGAACATAGTTCAAGAAAAAGAGACAGATCAAGAGGCAGATCTCGGTCACCCCGTCGTCAGCATTCATCTCACCACCCATCATGGTAATTCTATAGCTTTTGTTTATTTTGAGTTTATAAAAATAAAACAGCTTAAAACCATGTCTTTAAACTATTGTTGAAATTGGTAATAATCGAAGATGAAGCTAGGATAGCAAAATGCCTTGGAATTTGAATTAGTATTATTTGGGTAATAATTTTTGAAGGGTGAAAGTTCACTAGTAAAACTGGACATTCATTTGGCTGTGATTGTCCCTATAATCACTGGTCACAAAAATTCACCCTTCAAAAATTATGATCCATTTTGTGGATTTCATGAATTTGCAAAAGGGCAACAGCACCATCTTTTAAAAAGATAATACTGCCACCAAATCTAAATAATCATTCCTTACTGTATAATGGTTACTAAACTCACTTTAATCAACTTTAGTTGGATTTTTTCTAATCAATCCCAAGAATACAGATTTTAGAGTTAAAATTTCGAGTCATGAACCACAAAACCAACCAAGTAATTTTCCAAAGAGTAAAAGTGCCCATACATTGAGTTTAGAATTGTATGGACAAAAATCTTCATGCTCATATTCATCATGGCGTACTAATGATTGCCTATAACCCTTGAAAACTATTATGACTGCAAATTCAGTGATATCAAAAATAAGAGAGATTACTCAAGGCTTAGCATCCACTCAGCAAAACACCCAGAAAAGACTACTTTCTCAAAAAACATTACACAGGCATAGGCATGTACAACTCACTTGTATGGGCTACAAAGTATACAGGTTGTATTAGAATTAGCCAAGCTCGGAAATGTATAAAACCCCACTATTTCCTGGTCATTTGGCTGTTCTTCCCCCCCCCCCCACTTTATACTTTACTTTTTTCTTTTTTTGATTTTTAACTGAATGTCTTTTAACCCTTACCCCAACCAAGCCGACCGTGTTACCACTATCGGCTTTTCATTTGCAGAATTGCAAGAAAGTCAAACCAGTGGCTATATCAGCAAGGCTGTTGAGGTCTTGAAGAGAGCTAGAGCTGTGCCCGCAGAGTCAAGAGACTTTCCTAACTACCTTGGCAAATCCACTGTGGCATTTGACAACATTGAATCTGTCAAAGATCTTTTAAATGCCTTCAAGGCACTTGAAAGATCTCCCGCAATTGATGATGTCGTTGAAAGGACAGGCAGAGTTTACTTGGTAAGGAAAACATTAATCTAAAGCTTGCTGTTGCAGAATAAAAAGTAAATGGCTAAAAATGTTATTTATTTGTGGAAATATCCCTCGATATAGAATGCCATGTTTGGCGGTGATTTTAGTGTTGCAAGTGATCAGTATAACAGATTTGTTTCGGACAGAACGAACGGGTTCCTGATCAATGATCCTGAAGGAAAGCGTGTCTTCATGCTCAGCCACCGTCAGGTTACTGAAGGCGGGAGCTATCTCCAAGGCGAGGATTATGAGCAATTCCAAAGCCACCTTGCTATTTGTTCAAGAAATGAGAGTAGATTCAGACATCTACTCAACGGAACTGAGTATCCTGCAAAGGTTTTGAGCAGCTCACTTGAAATCCTTGGAAGCAACAACCCCTTTACTGAAAACCCAAAGGTTGAAGAGTATGGACAAGAGTTCACTTTGATCTTTCCCCGAGATGCTTTTGATATTTGGTGTCATTCTAGAAACCTTGGTGTCGATATCCTCAATGATGTTTTCAGGGAATACATGAAAGCATACTTTGAAATGTTGACATGCCTCAAGGAGTATGTTCGTCATAAAATCGAGATGGTCAAGGTAAGTAAACCTATTAGTGATATGGGTAGTTATTTTTGAAGGGCAACCATTTGATAGTAAATGGTGGCCATTCATTTGGCTGTGATTGCGCCTATAATTGTTGGTCACCAAAATTCACCCTTCAAAAATTATGCTCCATATGCATTGATTGCTAAACTATTATTGATATGATGAAGTATAATGCTAATATTCACATATTGTTCTTTGTTAGATTCTTGGATACCCCTCCAAACAAAGCTATGACTATGAGCTACGTGTTCAAAATGACCCATGGCACGTATTGGAGGTATGTATGCAGTCCTAATTTTTTGGAAGTTGTTATAATTGTGCATCATATGAAATAACATGTTGTTATTTTATATCTTTTAGATTCTTGAAAAAACCAAATCTGTCTTTGACAGAATAAAAAGGGATATCAAGAATGGTATCTTGTTCAAGAGACAAGTAAGTGAATCTTTAAATTTTAATGAGCACAGACCTTTGATATATTTACGTTCGCTTTCAAATATATATATATATATGTTTTTCACGAACTAACCTGTATTGTCATTTTTTATTTTTAGCAACAATTCCAAGGTACTGACTTGAGCATTGACAATATCTTTTCTCTTGAAGTTGATGACTTCTATACCAAAAACATATCCGAGCTCAACCAAGCTGACCAGTATTCTCCGGAATATATGACTGCAGATGCAGTATTGAACTTCTTTTTCGGTTTATTCAAGCATTCGAATTACTTTTTCCAGCTTGCGACTGATGAGAGTCCTACATGGGATAGCGATGTGAAAATCTACAAGTTCATCTGCCGTTCTACCAACGAAATAGTTGGAGAGATCCACATTGACTTTACACGTCGTGATGGAAAGACGGCTGAAGTTGAAAGACTCCCTGTCAGACGAGGACATCTCACAGCTGAAGGTCGAACAGCCAAGCCTGTAGTAATTCTCAAGGCTAACTTTGGCAAGTTTGAAACAGAAAGAGGAAGAATGGTTAACCCTATACATTTTGTTCAAGCTGTAACACTTGCCGGTCAACTTGGTTTGGCCTTTGGCGACCTTTTGTCCAAAGGCAAATTCCGTGCAACTACTGGGCCCGACAGTCTAATTGACTTTTCGCAAGTACTCAAGCATACATTTGAAGCTCTTATGTTTGATGAGACCATCTTAGCCATGATATTCAGCGACGGAGATCTCTCACTTAATGGTCAGCCAGCTCCAAGACATCATCTCGATGAATTGGTCAGAACCTATCGTATCTCATTGATTGGTCAGCTTAGTCATTATTGCGACCTTTCACTTCTTCGTCATTCATTGACAGCTGTTGGAAGTGGCCGGGAGCAGTATTTCGACCGTCATATGTATATCAGCTTGGATCTTGAATTCCACAGGAACTTTAATGACTTCATTCGAAGCTGGCCACAGCTCACCAGTGATCTTGTGGCACTTTTCTACGATGAGAACAACATGCTTTACACCGAGATCACCGAAAGAACCTATGGCTACAACCTTGCTGTGAGTCTCAAGGGTCGCTATATCAAGGACGACCCTAATGTTATCACCGAATTGATTGAGAATATCTTTCCCATGAATGCCGCTGATCAAAACATTCTCACTAAGGTTAAAAACTCCATTGGAAGACGCGACTTGACTGCTGGATTCTTCCAAGCCCTCGGTCAATAAATGACTACAAAAACCAAAAACAAAAACTCTCAAAAACAAATCTAACCCATTCATTCATTCAAGACACACTCATTAAATCACACTCATTAAAATTGACACTCATTTAAGACACACTCTAAATTCGACAATCCAAGTATATACATACTTTCATCAACACCCGCATAAATATGTGTATATACTTTTTCCCTCCATTCAAACATCATAAAAATCCGAGAAAAAACTACAGTTCCAATATAACATTCCATTCAAAAACAAATCTATCCATAACATCTGACAACTTCCATCCTTTTATATACCAAATTAATAAAGGGGTTGAATCGTGTTTTATGCCTTTCTTTTTCTATATAGTTACACACAAAGCAGTATCACACACACACACAAATACTTTTACACTCGTTCATTTGTATGCCCAAGATTTTTTTTGATTTTTTATTATATATCCGAAGGTTGGGGGCCTTCACTATGCTTTCTTTTTTTATATTTCAAATATATTTTATGAAAAATTATGTTACTTGTGATCGATTGTGTGGTAGTCAGAAATGAGTCTTAATATTTTGGATCACTCATGAGCCAGTTCGTATGTAACTACTCCTGGGGATCCAATTTCGACCAAGGCTTTGTGAATTCTGACCGTATTATTATTATTATTATTATTATTATTATATTGATTATAATTTTAAATTTCAATAATGTTATAGAAAAGAAGAAAGGTTTTAGTTAGACAAAAGCTCAATGATAGTATTTACTAATAAAAGAAAGGAAATTAAGAAATTGAATGATTGTTAATTGAGTTATCTCTGTAGCTATCATCAAGCAGTTGCGGTTGACGAAGAAGTAGCAAAGGATTTTACAATATGAGTTCCTTCCCCGTCAAACTCAAACCCTTGAGATACAAACATCCGAGATTGATAGAATGGTGCACAGTCGTGAATCTGCATTGACCTAGCTTGGGACTCGAACTCTTCCTTAGAAATGCGAACATTGGATGGGAGTTGGCCACGATGAGAATATTGATAGAATGTCAACTTGTCTTGAATCAATCTCGACAAAACAAAGTGCAAAACTTCGAATATATCTCTCTTGGCCGTAAGGTACTTGGAGAATACCCGACGCAAGGATTTCTTGACAGATATCTTTTGGGCAGAAATGAACGACTCAAGAACTACACGGATGGCTACTTCAACATCATCAGAGCGCACATATTCACGAAGGTGCAGGCGCGCATGCGCTTCGCATAGTCGAATAATTGATTCTACATGACGCACTGTGATGGGAATACTTCCAGTAGCCAGAGACTCACGACGAAGTTCAGCATAGAGGTTCATGATCTTGTCTTGATCAACCTGGTGCATTCTAGGGGTGATGTTTTCACGGGCATACATAATGTACTTGCGCAAGAGGTCTTGAGGAATGATGTCGGAATCACCAAGAGCGGTAGCACTAGCGGTTCCGGTAGGTACATCGCCAATAGTAGCCTCATCTGCCATTTGGACATCAGCTGTGTCGCTCTGGAAACGAGGGTGTGATCGAATGTGACTTTGCACCACAAATTTGCCAAGATGTTCGTCACGAACTGGGTCAACTTCATCACGAACAACACACAACACGTCGAAGCGAGAAAGGATAGGCTCAGTGAGCTCGACATTCTGAGAAAAAGGAAGAGTGGGTCTGTAGCGGCCACCAATTGGATTGGCAGCTGCAATAACAGCACAGCGGGCCTGAAGAGTAGTAACAATGCCAGCCTTTGAAAGCGAGATGGTCTGCTGCTCCATGGCCTCGTGGATAGAAGTACGATCAGTATCATTCATCTTGTCAAACTCATCAATAAGACATACACCGCGATCAGCAAGCACAAGGGCACCACCCTCAAGCGTCCATTCCCGGGTAACTGGGTCCTTGCGAACACTGGCAGTAAGACCTACTGCACTAGCACCTTGGCCAGTAGTGAATACTGCTCTGTGGGCAGTGGTTTCGATATATTTAAGGATCTGGGACTTTGCCGTACCAGGGTCACCAAGTAGCAGCACATTGATATCTCCCCTGGTTCTGGCCTTGCCGTTGAGGTCTTTGGCAACACCACCAAACAAACTCAGAGCTACACCGGTCTTTATATGGTCGTGGCCATAGATGGATGGAGCAATTGATTTGATGATGCGACGCCCAATTCCCTTATCTCTGGCCAAGGCACGAATTGCACGGCGGTCCTCCTCAGTCAAACGGAAGGCTGCAAACTCATCGGCTCTTCTTCTGACATGATTTGCTTCGATGACAGTGGCAAATACTGGGAATCCTTGCTTTGTATTGAGAGATACATCATAGGTATGGCCATATACACCAGTGACTTCAATCTCATCACCAGGCTTAGCACAGTCAATAAGATCCCAAAGAAGGACAACCTCACGATGTCTGGGCAGGCGACCCGCAGGCACAGATCCAGGGGTTTCCTGCAAGGTAATTTTCTGGTAGTTACGGTAAACAGTTTGCTCGGAGTCAACAGTAAATGGGCCACGGCTCTGGCAATTGGTACACATGCCAATCTTGATTTCGCTTTGACTATCCTGATAGAATGGACCCAAGACAGCACCACACTTTTGGCAATTGAACTTCACATATTTGAGCTGAGGGAATACACTTGTACGTCTGCTGACTACGCCGTGTACTCTAACCAAGCAGTTGAGCTGAGACTGTCTAAGTTCACGAAGGGAGCACATTGTTGGAAGGTCCGCGATACGGATGTGAATTTCGGGACGAATGCGGGCATAGTCGGGAAATACAGTCAAGACAGCGTCCATGGCGACATCATCCATAATTGCCAACATGGCTTTTGGAGCATTAGCCAAAAAGTAGGCCAGCAACGGTCTGGATGTAGCCAAGTGGGCATAGCTGACCTCAAGACTCTCACCATTGCTTTCACCGAGCTTTCTGATGCGTTCGCCATAGACGGATGCACCCTGATCATCTACATAAGACAATAGAAAGTGGCGGAATTCACGGGTAATGGTCTGACGAGGGCCAGGCTCGTTAATCCAGCTTGCCACCGATTTTCCCTTCATGTCCTTGAGCTCATTAAGGGTCATTTCACGCTCTTCATCCTGAACATCCATGCTCTGGTCAAATAGAGCAGCGTGAATGTTGTCCCTATCAGCTCTTCTACGATATCTGCGAGAATGGCCTCCTCTGCCACCATTGTCCTCATCGTCTTCATCGTCTTCAAAGCCTTGAAGAAATGCTGCTGGGATGCGTGATTTTGCCCCGCTAAGCAAACCCTGTTCAGCATCACGCCTTCTCAAACGTGCCTCAACTTTGGCTCTGGTAGCAGGATCCATTTTCTCGTACTCAGCGTCATCAATCTCCTCAATATCGTAGACATCCTTTTCGGGATTAACCATGTAATCCAGTTCCATACTAGGACCAAAAAGATCCTCACCTTCATCATCATCATCATCGCCTTCGATAGCTAACCTTTCGCCTTCTTCTTCCAACTCATCTTCCTCTTGCTGAGCTAGTCTAAGTTCTCTTTCTTCCTGTTCAAATTGGGCTTGTAGCATTCTACGGGCCTCGCTGTCACTCTCCATATCATCATCGCCATTATTGTTGATAAATCCGCCTTGACCAAAAGGTAGAGACAGACTGGCTGGTGGTGGAGACGATGGTGGCAAGTCTCTTGTTGGACCAGTTTCTGGCGAGCTAGAACCGTATGCCATACCACCACCTGGTGTGGCTGGGAAGGTCACCATGTTATCTGAGTCCTCTGAATCAGATATGGCGTTTGCTCTACGCTTATTATTTCTGTTATTGTTGCTCATGGTTTATCAAACTATTCGTTGGGGCTTCTTGGTTTCGACACAAAGTTTATGGTTCTTTGCTGTTGTGTTAGAGAAGAGATGGGCAAGGTAGGATATGGGGAGTGAAACAAAGGGGAACAGAGCGTGCGCGGTGTATTGTAAAAAGAAGTATAAGGTTTAATATGATTACTGGAAAAAATAAAATAGAGAGGGTGAGAATAAAAAAGTAAACAAAAAACTATGGTAAATAAACCAACATCGCAATCGTTTCATTATTTACTAATTCACTCTCATTCAAACAGATGTGAGTGATTAGGATAAAGCACAGGAAGAGACATTTCTGACCAATTCATTTCCTAGCAAAGCACTCAATTTAATTTCAATGATCCTCATAATTAGTCTTTGGTTGCTCGCTATTATTACCAAGATTTGGCTTTATCAACTTTAGCTTCTTGTGAAGCCCGCCATATTACATTTGCTAATAGTGTCATATCTTGTGGGGGCAGGGATAGCCTTTTGTTTATTATCACCAAGACTTTTTTCAAACTTGTCATGAATAGCATGAAAACAAAACAAAACAAAGGAATCAGATCAAATCAGAATAGTATTAATTTCATTGGGAATTTGAATTTTAGAAACTCCGAGTGGTTGTGATTGTATCTTTGTTGGGAAAGTAACAACCACCAAAAGAGAGCCCCTCTTTTTTGTTGAAGGTCACCAAAATTAAACTATATGAAACGCATAGATGGGATAACAGCGATTGAATGCTCTGGCCAATGATATGCTGTTATTATGCATAATACATACATTGGTTTCCAGGACCTTTATTCGCTCTTTGATGAGAATCTTTATCCAAACAAAAAAACACTTTAGGGAAAGCTATTACGCCCAAATTACACACACAGACGCAGCTAAGGAGTATAGCTGGCAAACAGTCAAAACTACTACTATTACCACCAAGAAGAAACCAAACAGTTCTAGAAGAGAATAAAGCAAGGGCTTACTTGGAAAGCAACAGTAGAAGAAAAATGTTTCATTCTCGGACTTGGTAATATTGTATTGTCGTTGTAGGAAAGCCCACATGGGAAATATATACATGCAGTAAAGCGAATAAAGGCCAAAAAAGCTGGGGTAGAAGGCAAGGTGAGGCAAGCCCGAGGTATATGCGCAGCTGCATGACAAAAATACAAGACAAAGGTGGGAAGGATATGAGATTAGCTGGTTAAAACAAAACGTTCAAGTGGTGCCCTGGCTCCCAATGCATATGACAAGTCCTCCGCCAAAAGGGAACAAGCAGATACCCTCACATATTCCCTGCAAAGCTAGTCCATGACCCATAAATTTTAGCTGGTGTCTTAGTGATGATTGGCTAGTATCAAAGGGAATATCCTAGTATCCTTCTAAAGGAGACTGCTCTGCCAAATAGCAATAATGCGCTCTGCGACCAAAATACCCAAAAAAGCCTGCCTATACAACAAATAATAAATAACAACCACCATGGGGAGAGAAAAACAGTGCTTAAAGTGAGTCAGCGAAAAGCAGCAGCTGTGGGACACACGCAGGATTGTTGTGTTATTGGTGATGTTTATTGGGACTTCAATCCCAATTAATAAACTAGCTTTCTTTCTATTTTTCGTTTGGTCCCCTTTTATTTCCGTTGCTACTCTTATCAAGGGCTTATTTCTACTCTTTTGTGTTTTGTTCTTTTTAACCCTTCTTCATACGGATATCCAAACCCACAGATACATATAAGTACGTGTTTGCTGTTGAATTATCATAAATGTTGGTAGCATTTGTGTATACTCGACGTCTTTGAAGATGCACTCTGCTCTCATTGTTTAACCCCCACCAATGTGTTGTGCCAGAACCACACTACTGCCGCATAGCTTGTTTCAAGAATGTACTAACACGGGGCTCTTTATTATCGTTAATATAGCAAACCAAGATGGATATTGATAACGGCTCTTCATCCCAAATTAACATTTCCATAAACCACCTTGATGAATGGATTGCCCAGCTTCAAGAATGCAAACAGTTGTCAGAAGAGAACGTCAAACAGATTTGTGCAAAGGTGAGTCGAATTGGCATGTGCTTGTGGTTTGGTGCATTTCACAAGATGTGTGTCACCTTGGCCATTTGGCTTAGTTCAAGTGCATTCGTTTATCAGGCCCACCACTATACATCCGTGCGTGCCAGCCTATGCATAACCGACCATTCCCTTTGCTATTGCCTCAAAGCATAAATTGATGTACTAACATAATATCACCTGTCTTTCTATTATATTTTCTGTTTGCTTGCATCGTTTCTCTAGGCAAAGGAAGTACTTTCTCAGGAGAGCAACGTCCAGCCTGTACGTAGCCCAGTGACGGTTTGTGGTGACATTCACGGTCAATTTCACGATTTGGTCGAGCTTTTCAAGATTGGAGGCAATTCGCCAGACACAAACTACCTTTTCATGGGCGACTATGTAGACAGAGGCTATTATTCTGTTGAGACGGTGTCGCTATTGGTGGTAATGAAGCTCAGATACCCTGACCGCATAACAATCCTGCGTGGTAACCACGAGTCTAGACAGATTACTCAGGTCTACGGCTTCTACGACGAGTGCTTGAGAAAATATGGAAACGCCGAAGTCTGGAAGCACTTCACCGACTTGTTTGATTATCTGCCTTTGACTGCGCTTATTGAAAATAGGATCTTCTGCCTCCACGGCGGCTTGTCTCCATCTATCGACACTCTTGACCATATCAGAGCCCTGGACAGAGTCCAAGAGGTTCCCCATGAAGGTCCCATGTGCGACCTTTTGTGGTCAGATCCCGATGACAGATGCGGCTGGGGTATTTCTCCACGTGGTGCTGGCTATACCTTTGGGCAAGATATCTCAACGTCCTTCAATCACACCAACGGCTTGGACTTGATTGCCAGAGCCCATCAACTTGTCATGGAGGGCTATAACTGGAGTCACGAAAAGAAGGCCGTCACAATCTTCAGTGCACCAAACTACTGCTACCGTTGTGGCAACCAGGCTGCCATCATGGAAATAGACGAAAATATGAAGTATACTTTCTTGCAATTCGATCCTGCTCCAAGAAGAGGAGAGCCTCATGTTACACGTAGAACACCAGACTATTTCCTCTAAGTTAAACTCAAAACCCGCACATATTTTCATACTCAGCCCAACCCACAAGAACAACCAAACAATATTTCCTCGCCTACTGTAACACTCCAGCTAGCTCATAACTGCTGGCTAATTTTAGCAGTAATGATGCGATTTTCCTCATTACTTTGAGATAGACTCTTCAACTGCCTTCCCTCTATCTCGATATTTTTCTCACGGATACTATAATCATATTATACATGTATAGTATCACAAATCATACTAAATAGTCAATAACTACACTTACTATTACCTACATCTCTTCTAAAATTTATATACCCCCACGTCTGAAACTATTACTACTTCTAGTCTAGCTTTCCTTTTTATCATTATTACTATTTTTATTACTTACATGTCGCCAATCAAACTATTTACGTATTGTACTTTGCAAAAGTATTCTTTGCTATTATAAAAAAGTTTCATATTTCTATTGTTTTAAAAAAGATGAGAAAAGGGTATCATTGAAATGATGTGTGTGGTATATCAATTATCATAATTTGGCTCTTTGGTGGATTCAGTAAAATACCAAGTTTGTTAAATAATAATTGAAACTTGACTATTATATGGGCAATAGTTTTTGAAGGCATATATTTTGGTGAACAATGATTATAGGGACAGCAATCACAGCCAAATGGGTGCCCAGTTTTACTAGTAAATATTCACACTTCAAAAATAATCACTCTTATGGAAAAAGCTCGCAATGCTTTAGGTAAAAATGGCACCAAGAGTTGCATTTAAAATGGTTGATGATTGGTTCAAAATTTGAAGATCCATTTCCGACTACCATGTATTTGATTCAAACTTAGATTTCACCATTTATTTTGCTTTATTTTTGAAGGGTGAACATTTACTAGTAAAGCTGGACATCCATTTGGCCGTGATTACCCCTATAACTATTGTTCACGAAAATTTACCCTTCAAAAATTATTGCTCAAATGGTGAAAATTCACAAGGCTTTGGGCAAAATCTGATGAGGACCCATTTCTGCCTACCATAGAGATTTGATCACTAGTGAAATCTTTCCAAATGGTGTCAATATTGTTTAGAGAAATACATAAAAGTATTTCAATTATTGTAATAATTGTTTATATGGATCATAATTTTTGAAGGGTAAATTTTGGAGGCCAAAGATTATAGGGGCAATCCCAGCCAAATGGGTGGCTAACCCTTCAAAAATAACTACCCACATCTTGGCATTTTACAAAATTCCCCCCCCACTTTTCCTCGCATAGGTTGAGCTATAATCGTAACCTTTTATCAACATTCAAGGCTTGATTTTCAAAATTTTGGTTACAATAAATGTTCTGAATTTTATGATTTTATGCTGGTTAAAAACCACATCAGATTCTTTGTCAATATTTGTACCCAAAGAAATTTTCTCCCATGGATTTACTCTGGCTAACATTGTAAAAACAGTCATACTTGTGCTTACTCACCATGTTTCACCCAACCAAGTCTAGCCTTTTTGCTCCATAAATCTCTATATAAACACAGTTGTGTGGCCATGCTTCTGGCTATTCCCCCCTTTTCATTGCTTTTACCTATTTTTGAACTATTTTCTATCGCTACAAAAAACGAAAAACACAACGAAAGAAAATGCAGGAGCTAAGTCACGGCCAGGACTATATTGAAACCAAGCAATTTGACTGGGATGAGATTGCCAGTACTTCATTCGAGGATCTCAAGAGTCCTGAAGAAGTGCTGGGATACTTGTCCAAGATTTGTCAGCATGCTGAGGCTTTGTATGAGAAAATGATAATGATTCCAGTGGAGAAACAAAACATGGAAAACTACTTCAAGCCCTTTGTCACTGCAAAATCTCTGATTAGTGACATTGGTAACCTTATCTCTGTCTATGAAAATTCATGTGGAGATGGAGGGGACTTGTTAGAGTTTGTATATTCTCTTAGAGATGTCGTTGATGTAAGTATAACTGCCTTGGACTGGAAACCAAGATATAAACATTGACATGCTTGCAACAGTGCTGGGTAGTTTTTCTAGCTGATGTTTGTTTTTGTTTCTTATAGCATTTTGCTAAGAAGGAACCTAACATTTTCGAATTCGTTATGGCATATGAGCACAGAGATTTGGGTGACGATAAGGAGCTCATTGCTGTGTTCAGACACTTCTTTGACCAGTACGAAAGAAGTGGCAATGTTACTTCTTTTTATGCTAAACTTGAACAAGAAAGTGGACAAGGATATACTCCAAACACCAGAATTCTGCCTCAGCTCATAGAATACACTGTGAAAGCAAACGAGCAGCAACAAATGCTGTATCATGCTTTGTATCCTCGGCTTCAGGGGGGTTTCATCTCCTCTTCTGCTATTTCAGGCAGTAGTGGTGGTAATGGAGAGCATATTTGCACATCTTTGGAGAATATGTCAAAATCGGACTTGAAAAGATTTGTTCATAAATGCTCTGTCACTTTGCAAAGCTTTGCTGAAAATCGAAATGGGAGAGTCAAAGTAAGTAGTCATATTATACTTAATGCATCATACTGCAAATGTCTTGTAGATAGCATCTATAATTTTAATTATCATTTTCTAATTGTAAATGATCTTAGTGCATTTCTAACAACTCAAGCGCTATCTATACAACATCACACCGAGAGGTTTACAAGGACCACCATGTAATCAGCACTGTAAGAAAATAAAAAGAAATCAAGTATTGTATCAACATACAGACAAGAAAAATGCTTGCTAAAACGTCGTATTATTTCCTTGCTTTAGATGTTGAACCAATTCCATGAGGGTCTGTCACGCTTTTATCATGAGCTCAAAGTTAATCTCGATGATGAGAAAGAGGCAAGTAGCAATAGACTTATCAACATTGCATTTTATTTGAGAAACTCTTTGACTCCATACTAATAATATATATATATATATCTGCATGGATTTATTTGTATTGCTTTAATTGAAAATAACATAAATAGTCCGAGTGCAAGGAAAAGGTTCAACAATTCCAGCCTCTGGCTTCTGACGAATTCAAGGAGAGACTCCAAAAAATGAGAGAAGCTTATGTTGCCAAGGCCAACGATTCGTCTGAATACATAACAGCCGACCAGGTTATCAACTTGTGCAACATGGTATTTGAAAATACCAATTATAAAGTTACTTATGAAGAGCCAGGAGAACATGACGGTGAAGAGGAAGAAGACAACGATTCATTTTCATTCATCAATAACCATCCAACGGTTTATTTTAATGATAAGAATTCTGGGGAATTATTGGGTGAAATTGTACTAGATCTGCTAGAGCGCCAAGGTAAGAAACCTGAAATTACTTGTGTGCCAGTCCGAATCACTAGAGAAATAGCTCTGGGGCCAGAGGGAGGGGTTGTACGCTGCCATCCCATTGTAATTGTGAGAGCAAGCTTTCCTTCTATCAAAGAAAATTACCTCCACATTACTCACCAGGATGCCTTTTGGCTGGCTGGTACATATGGAGTAGCTTTGGCAACCATTCTTTCTGATTCCAAGTATAGTTTGACTTCAGGCCCACAGACGCTGACCGATCTCAACTTGGTCCCAAAACATATGTTTGAAGCCATCATCCTAAACAAGGATGTTATGACGCGTGGATTTAAGAATCCTGAAACTTCGGAACATATGCCTGAATCTCTTGCCAGTGATCTCGTAAAAGGACTTCAAATTGATATTGCAAAGGAGTTGCGTATCAATACTCCATTTTGTATTATTGGTTTGGAACTACATGGTAGCCGACTTGGATCTCAGGTCCCCCTGCTCGATGAAAGAATTTCTAAGCTCTTACCAGATTTCTACGACTTGTCAGTTAATGAAATAGCCGGATTGTTCTCGAATCTTTACAACGACCAACAAAATCTCTTGTATCAAGAAGTAATCCAAAGGGTCATTGGCTACAGTCTAACTCAAGCCTATCTTCCTCATATTTTTGAAGATGACTTCTCAATGAATGCCCTGATATGTAAGGACATCCTTTCTTTGTCCAAAAAAACTGTCTGCTCATCTGAAGATGATAATGACGATGATAACAATGACAAAGGCAGTGTTATCCTTGATAAACTCAAAGATATTATTGGGACTGTGCCCAAGGTTAAATATGCCTTGAATACGCTTGGAATCCAATAATGATAACAGATTTGAGTTTCTATCATTTTCCTTTTTTTCCATTTCATTTCATTTATATATCTTTATATTCATTTCCTTTTATTTTAGTTCTTTTCTATTTTTTTTCGTTATTTTTACTTTTGATATGGTTAACAGTTCAATCCAAAAAACATTTTAAAGCATATTTACGACTTTATATTTGTAGTGACTTTACATCTACAGGTGTTCAAAAAATAATGCATAGGATGACAGGATTAGTTATTATTGTCCCATAGTTGAAGCCATGTATAAACCACCAAAAATTATGTTCAAGTACATAGATAATAAGCTATAGGAGATACCAATAGCCTCTGTAAAGTAGCAATTCTTTTTTATCTATATCTCTTTCCCTTCAACTTCAGCTCAACTGGCACTATTTATACCAATCCACTTTGTATATATTCCGAATTTACCACATATAAAAATGCCTATAAAATCACCAAGAATCGAGATCGAGTATTGTACAGGATGCAAATGGCTACTTCGAGCTGGAAAGTATTTTGAAAGCATTATATTATTCCCTTTATCGTATACGTGTATAAAAAGGCCAATAATCCATGTCTTTTTATTATTTGCATATCAAGTAGGCTGGATGTCCCAAGAGCTATTGCAAACATTTGGCAAACAGATTGGCGAAGTAGCAATCATCCCTTCAGACATTAATGGAACATTCAGGATAACACTGAACAATGGTAATATAATATATTTCATATACATCTATAAAAGAAGCTTGCATAATTAAGTACGAATAATTATATATATATTGAAATACAATTTTAGAAGTATTGTTCGATCGCAAAACTGAAGAAAGGTTTCCAGAAATGAAAGAAGTAGTAAGTATATGGTTATTTATCCATAATTGTATATAGTTATTTATTCACTAAACTCTGATCTAAAAGAATGTATATACACTTTCTTATATTATTGATGGCTTTAGAAACAATTGGTCAGAAACAAAATCAATCCAGAAATGAGTTTGGGCCATAGTGACTCAAAGGTCAAGAGTCAGGAAATACCTGCAACTGCAAAGACATCTGACAATAAAGCCAAATCAAACTTGGCCGATGTTTGCACTGCCTGTGAAAAATGATTGAATTCTACATGGATCCTTAGACAAAACTGGGCCTTCAGAATTTGCACAGTAGATGATGGTAAATGAATTGACTAAATTGTGGGAGCCCAAACACTGGCATTTCACACTTGGTCGCAAGTAAAATATGACCATATGTATGGTATTTTGATGATGTTTATAAGACTTTGTTTCGCAATAAAACAGACAAAAAATGAACCCCCAAAAAAACAAAGTATACAAATATACAATATAATCACAAATGTTAGTACAGGTAATATCACTATGGTTATCATAATAGTGTTGGCATTGGCATCAGTACTCACCAAAAGCCTAGAGTCGATTGCTACCCAAGAATATTATATAACGATGTGCCCACCGCTGCACACATTACCCAAATGAGCTTTGCATGGATTTTGTAAAGTAAAGCAGGCTTACCACTGACTGAGAGCTACTGCTGCGAGATGGCCTGCTTTAAAGTCTAGCCAGGACTGAAGCTAATGCGTGTCCACACATTTCTAATATAAACCCATAATTATGACCATGTACTATATAACAAATACATTAGTATTACAACATACTGGATAATTCAGCATATAGATTTATATACCTTTTGTATTGGATATAAAACAGCAAGAGCCAAAGAATAAGTAGAGAAAGTGTGACGACTTGCTACAAAAAATACAAGACTATTAATGGTTTTTGAAACAGATCTAATGTGTTATTCTACATAGTGAAACTAGTACTAGAAACGTTCAAGGAAACAAATATATATCAGAACATTGGTTGGAGTATTCGTTGAAGTAAAGGCACACTACAGTTAAAGCAAAACAAGTAGTATGGCTGAAATACTACATTGCTTATAGATTATTTTTCTGGGATCCACCCACAGCCAACATATGGCCGGCCAATTGTGAAGCCAAACCATATGGATCATAGTTTTTGAAGGATGAATGTATTCTAGTAAAAGTGGGCATCCATTTGGCTGTGATTGCGCCTAAAATCAATGGCCACCAAAAGGCACCCTTCAAAAATTATCTCACATGTGCACAATT
>JANBPU010000103.1:0-57097 GCA_027575805.1 Mycoemilia scoparia | reverse complement strand
CATATGGCTGGTTCTTTGTCAAAAGGGAACAATCCTGTGCCCTGATACATTCATGAAAATTTGGCCCATAAGTCATACACTTTTGGGGAGCATTGGAGAGATTATTCCAGTACACTTCTAAAGGAAAGGCTTTTATATGAGATTAATGGACACCATTGGATAGAGTTATAATTACGACATTGCATAGCGATCAACTTTAAAAACCCCAACTTGGGCAGTTATTTTTGAAGAGCGACATTTGCTAACAGACTGTGATCACGCATTTGGCTGTGACTGCCCCTATAGTCATTGGCCACCAAAAGTCGCCCTTCAAAAATAACTACCCAAATTTCACTGGTGATCAGGCATTAATTATGCAGAAATGGTAGGCCTCGTCAGATTCTAGCCTAATCACCAGTCATGTTGTATGCAACTACTACTCCTAGGAAACAACACATTTTGTCCAAAGCCTTGTGGAATCTGGCCAAATATAGTCATAATAGTATTCCACGAGAGAATCTGGTAGCATAAAGAAAGATCTTTATGTATAATCCATTGTGACATTTCTCAGGACGCGTACATCATCTAATATGGGGTTAAATCTAACCAAACATAGTAATTATGCGTGATATGTAATAGAAATGACCCGATACTTTAAAAAAATCTATGTGCTTCCTTCCGACATCCTGGCAAGCCATCCTACCAAATTTAGAATAAGGACTGGGGACTGTGACCAATACCCGCAGGGCAAAAAGAGAGAAGCCAAGGAACAAATGGAGATGTATATGTGCATTTCATGGGAAAGAGATGGAAACATAGATCATAAATCCAGTTTGAGGCGCCCAATGAGGCGATTAATACCCATACCAATAAATATAAAAGAAAGAACAACGGGGCCAGAGAGAATGACTTCCTTCATAGGCAAGGGAAATCTGGCAGGTCACAAACCCTGGAAAGGGAAGGATTTCATGCAGGAACTACAGACAAGGGCTCACTGGTTAACATTCCCTTACACACACGGAAAGAGAAAGCGAGAGAGAGAGAGAGAGAGAGAGAGCAATAAACACAATAAGCATGGCGAGATTCTCGGCAACCTGGCTGTGGGAAAAAGCAGGCACACACACATATATATAAATCACTTCGAGAATCAGTATTAGAAGATGCAGCAGCATCAACAATGTAAAAGAATATTCACATCCGAAGCTCGCCTTCACATTTTGAACGAATTGCTACAAGGGATTTTTTCCAACACACAGAAGAAGTAGAAGAAGAAAAAGAACCAACAAGCCGAGAAGGGAAGCATGGGAGAAGGATTAATTATAATATCGATGGCAGATAATAACCAAGAAAAGAATGGACACAAAGTTTGCAGGTTTTGGCAATTGTTCAATCCCGCCACCTGTGCTTTGTGCCAGGAGAAAACCATGGCACTCTCATGATCCCTCTCGGCCAGTTCCCATGGAGACATACTCGCAACAAACCCCGGATTCTGATCCCTGGGAGAATGTGGGATCATGTGTGTGTATGAGCCAAGAAATGTTTTTCTAGCAAAAGATTCCAATCAAAGTTTCAGAGTCATTGGGTCAAAAACTACCCTCCCCCAAATTTCTTTTCTATAGAAATATGTGAGATTTTGCTAATTGTTGTTGTTGTTGTCGTCGTCGTTGCCACTTCTTCCTATCAAAAAAATAATATTGGCAGCAGAAAACATAACTGTGTATAATTGAGTGCAAATATAAACCATCTACAAGATCATGGAATCTATGGTGAATCCACAACTGGGAGAAGGCACATAAACCCGTGCTTGGCATCATCTGGAACAAACAGCACAAAAGGGTTCAAAATCCACTTTGCTGTGAGATCCTCCCAGCTCTGGGTGGATAGAGCAGCGTATTTATGCAAGGGGTATTTCTGCCCACATCTTTGAGCCCGGCGTGGCGTCAATGTCATGACTATTACGGCAAAGCCCCCCAGATGTGTCCCATGTGCAGGTGTAAACAAACCCTCCTCCTCCTCCTCCCTTTTCCCCCATTAATCTATGGCAAGAGAATAATTGCTTATCTTCCATGCAGGATCTCTCTCTGTCAGGTCAGGCAGTTAATCGGATTTGAATTAATAGGTTTAATATGTTATTATCGCTGTTAGGGAGGGAGGGAGGAAGAGAGCACCTAAGCCCTTCAGAGATGTCAAGTTTGGATAAATTTCCAGATTCAAAAATATGTTTGTTGTGCTTGGCATGCATTTGTGCATAGATATGAGGGATAATTTTTGAAGGGCGAATGTTTGTTTACCAACTAGTAAAACTGGACATCAGTTTGGCAGCGACTGCTGTCCCTATAATTATTGGCAGCCACCAAAAGGAGGTGTGTGGTGGTACCCTTCAAAAATCATTGCCCATATCATGATGAGTGGAAAATGATTTTCAGTGCAGCTTGTAGAAAGATAACAGAACCTTAATATCATATTTTTGTCCCACTGTCAGGGGAAAAAAAATCTACACATTTGCTATGCCTCTTTCTATCTGTTTGCATTTTCTATTCTTTGTGCAGGCAGGTAGGCAGGCAGGCAGGTATAGTAGAGTGAGTCAAAAGATGCTTGAATTGATAATTAAATACCCACCCACAAAACCTGCCAGCCAATCAATGGACCAAATATCCAATAAATCAATCGCATATTGAACAATAAACCATCACTCCCTCGTTCGCTGTGTGTGTGTGTCGGTTCTTTAGGGAAAATACATACACACACCGATAGTCTTGAAGCAACACACACACATGGCTGCAAGGTTGTGTATCAGCAGCTTATGTGGTGCTGCTTACTGGATGTGTTAAATGAGGTGCTGCAACTCTGCATCAGTCTAATGGGCACCTGTCTAAGTGGCTTATTACTTGCTGTTGCTGTTGCTGCTGCTGCTGCTGTGTTATTGCTATTGATCCTAAGGACAAAAACACCGCCATGCCAAGGGGCTTATAAGCAGTCCCTGTGCAATTGTACGTGAAGGTCCTGCCTTATATAGTGTGCTGGCGTGTGTACGAATTTGTTCATGCAGCAACAAAACCAATGTCAATAGCAATAGGGGCAATAAGGGGTGAGAGAGGGGAGGAGGAGGAGATGCACCCCAGGGTCAGTCGGCTTGGCCTCCATATGGAGTCAGAGCATCAGAAACAGCAAGGGCAGATGCCGCCACCTCCATCGTCAGAGAAATAGGGATACTATTAATTGTTGTGGTTGTTTCTGTTGTGTGTTGCGTTGCACATCTTAAGGGACAAGAGATGTGCTGCATCAAAACATCAGCAACGCCTATTACAGAAATCATGTTTGAGTCTGATTTTTATGGATATTTTTGGCCAGGTTTTTATATGTGTGTGCCTATGTTTGTTTACAGCCTGGTGCTTTCCCTTCAACTTGATCCACCCACATAAACAAAAAAACAACAATAGTGCCCCTTGTAAACTAATGCTGCTGGTGCTGTAACACACATTCATATTCAATGGTCCATATGTTGTTCCTGATTGGGTACCAACATAGCAAGCCACAATTGATATAATAGGAATCTCACACATCTATAATAATAAATAATAATAATAATAATAATCCGGACTATTATTATCCATCTTCACTAATACCAACGACATTCTATCAATCCAATTGCAGCAAGTTAACCATCACCACATCAAAACACTTGAAAAGAATTTGGTAAATGTAATTTAACTATTGGTGAAAATGATTATTATTATTATTGTTTTCTTGCTGTTGCTGATGATGATGAATATACAAATGTTTATAGAAATAAATGAGAAAAAAGAATAGATCGCAACGAAAATTCATGATATAGAAATACTAGAAAAAATTAAAATTAAAAAGGGTGTGTATAGTATGAAATGATACCAAAAGTATCCTCTCCCCACCACTATTTTTGTCGTATTAGTTGGTATAGCACAGTTTTGTAGAATTACATATCGTGTTCACCACCCCCACAAAAGAATTCCAATTGTTATACTACTACTACTACCTCATTTAGTAGCAGCAAGTATTATAGTAGAGTGTAGGCAGCAGTCAGATGAAAACATTGTGACAGCAGCAGAGGCGTATGTATCCAAACTTGGTGGTGTATGCGGGAGATTTTGCAAAATGAAATGTTCGCAACATACATTCGTAATTGGCTGAAGATATAGGAAATGGCGGACGTATTCCTTCTTATTTAGCATGCCAAGGAATTTATTCGGATTGTTTTGGAAAGGGTTCAGTTGTTGATGCCGTGACAGAAGGAGGGTGGAGGAGGTGTGAAATGGTATGGCGCGTTGTTAGGTGGGAGTTAATAACTTATTATGTGGGTGTATATATATGCAGACGTCTAGATATAGCAAATAAGGGGACAGTTTTCATAATTGTAATGGTGGTGGTGGTGTGCGTAAGTGGTGAGGTGACGGTGACATAGAAAGCCGGCTCATGTAAAATTTTAATTTGTGCTTGTCTGTCTGGGATGGGATGAGTCACAGCCACCCATATCGACGATATGCTTAACATTGATAGTAACCAGCAGACCTAGCCGAGTATGGAATGTTTGTTGGTTTGGCAAAGTTGTTACTGCCTACGGCTCCATAAGGACTACTTCTCCCACCAACACCAGCTGCAGGCGAACGAGATGATGGTGACGATACGGTCTTGTGGTCTGATGGACTGGTTGACGATGCCGTCTTGGACATTGAGGCTGCAGTAGCTAAAAGGTGGATGGATGGCAAGGCTGGTGGCGCACCAGGGCCAGATGCAAGACGGTTGTGGACATCAGCAGACAGAGGTGATGACTGGGAGGCATGCCCAGGTGGTGCTGCTACGCCGGGAGGGGGTGGTGGTGGTGGCGACCTTTGGTATGGATGGTGGTATTGTGGTCGGATATATGAAGTGGAAGATTGGCGAGGAGTCGTGGCTCCTGCATAGGCAGCAGTTGGGGATCCTGCCATGGCGTGATGTGAGTGGTGGTGGTGATGCGGAGAAGGGCGGGAAGGGTCGACCATGGGTTCCATAAAGACGACCTTTCTGGGACCATTCTGATTGTTGCGACGTGACTTTGCCGATAAGTGGGTACGGTAATGCTGCATCATGTTATCCTGGCGAGAAAATCGGGATTGGCAGCCAGGGAATGGACATGCAAAGTTCTTTTCACCAGTGTGGATGCGGTGGTGGCGTGCAAGATGCCCGCTGGTAGTGAATGCCTTATCGCATCCAGCGTAGGGGCATTTGTATTTGCGTTTGATGGTTTTTGTTACGGTGGCGTTGGCCGGAATACCACCCTTACGCCCAAGCATCATAGAGACGCCGGTCGGTGGGGCAGAGAGGGGTGGGCGCGAAAAATTGAGTGAGCAAGGCGATGCTGAGCTGGGCATAAAATGAGTCGTGCTTGTTGGTGTAGAGGCAGCAGAAGAAACAGCAGTGGAGGCAGTTGAAGCAAACGAGGTGTTGATTGAGAGTGAAGGTGGTCTCATTAGGCCAGCACTCTTTGGAAGTGGTGCGCTTTTAGGTGCAGGAGGGATGAGAGATGCATCCTTCCATGTCGATGAGAGTTTCTTGATGCTGGGAAGCGTGATGTTGTTGCCGCTAATTGACATCGATCTTTTGTGCCATACCGAGTTTTCGGCAACAACCGGAGTTGAGCTAGTCGACCATGCGGAGGAACCGCCAGTCTCGTCATCATTGTCGCTGGACGAGTTAAGGTAAGCTTTGGGCTCATCCGAGCAATCGACACTGGCATCATTGAGCAGACTGACACATCTACCGTTGGCGGTCTTTATGGATAGCGATGGAGGCATCGAGTCCTTTGTAGAAATATTTGTCTGGGGAGAGGCTGTGGTGTCAAGATCAAGATTGGTTGCAGCGGGCTGTCTTTGGGGCGAAGGCAACGACATTATGTATCGGCTATATGTATGAGGATAGGTAGGATAGGTGCAACACAGGATAGGATGCGGTTGTGATACTTTACAGAAAGAGTGGTAAAGAATGGACAAGCTTATATGGAGACACAGCAGATACTATGAGCTTGGCTTGGATAAGCAGTGCTACTATTTATAAAAAGTTGTCTACTAACAGCAATAGACAAATAGATTAGAGGGTAAAAGCAGGGTGTGTATGAAGGATTGAAATGGAAAACAGATAGCGGTGCTACTATGGGCGGCGAGACAAGATACTAAAAGCTGAATTGCATAGACAGAGAGCAGAAGAAGAGGGCTGAGTTCTACAGAATATGAAAAGAATACTTGGTAGTGCAGATTCGAGGGCCCTGCATGGGTATTTTATAGAAGAGGATGGTGGAGAGAAGGGAGGATTCATAGTGGGATAAATTCAGTTAGAGCCATGTCGGTGGCAGGCGGCGCTGCTATCCAGTGCCAGCAGCATTTCCTTCTCTCTGAGACTTGGCAGCATTTTCTTACTCCACCAAAATAGCCTTGTGCATCTTGAGGGTCAACCTTCAACCCCCCTCCCGGCCAACTGCGGGGTGCGAAACCAGTCGAGAAGAGAGCACACAGGATCTTTTTTTAGTGTGGGAGCAGAGTGTATTTACCTAGAATCTCGCCTGATTGTTGAGGAGAGAGAAGGGCGAGTGAGGGCGAGCTGGACTTCGACTGAGGAGACTCGCCCAGACAATGCTGTATCCAGCTAAATACATTGCCACCAAAAACGCTAAATTGGGCATTCTCTATGTGCGTTTATGCCCAATTCTACACCCCCCCTCCCTTCTCCTGACTACCACCGCCATCCCCATCGCTGTTTCTGTTCTGCAGGCATTCTTTTTTGCTTTGTGCGTGTGGTGCGCTATGAGGTGTGCACACGGGTGGCGCTGTCACTCCCGCCAATTTCGGCAACCAGCATTAATCCACAACTGAGCTGGCTGCTTCCTCCACCAAAGACCTCAGCACACCAGCCCTGGACTGTAAACAAGGACTGCTTCATCAGTAGCAGCAGCGACCAGTATTCATCAAGCGCTGATAGCTGTAGGCCTTTTCTGTGAATGCCGCGTAGGCATGAGCGGCTGAAATGTGCATCTCCCATGTTGTGGATAATCCACAATTGGCAGCTCAACATTGGAATACTTGTGCTGCTGTTTGTTATGTTGTTATTGTTGAAATTGTTAGTACAAGCTGCTTTAGAAGAGCAGCACACTAGCAAAGGCCGTGGCCTGGCTTGCTTTCTGCATAAAGATCCATGTAGCTGGAAACCCCACTGAAATGCCAGCCATTATAGGATCCAGAGGAGCGACCACGGTTCAATTCTGTTGATGTCAACCATGAAAATAAGTTTGAGAACTAGTCGCGGTTCCATCTCACATCAGTCCAAATCTCACCCCTGCTATTGCAGCCCCATTAATTAGAATTCTCCCCAGATGCTCATGAATGGCAGACCAGGATGGTGGGAATGGTGATCGTGAGTCAGTGGGCATTTGCTTGTGCAGACAGAAGTAGCGGCAATAGAAGCTGCTACTGCTTCTGAGATCCTTGTGCTGACCCAGCTTTCCGACCCTCACTTTGAGTTTAGGGTGAGTGGCAAATAATCCGTGGTGCGAGTGAGCAGTCAGGAGCTGCCGTTGCTGCTCTATGGGGTCATTGAGTGGAAAGAATTCGTGAAGGGTAAATAGAGGGGCTTTGAGCCTGTTGCTTCGTGTGTGTTGGCGTTGAGAAATTGCCCTTGACGCCTTCGTTAGACAGACGGCAGCCACCAACTCTCGCTTTTTACTGACTTTTTTCCGCAAAGGGCTGGTTTGTTAATGAGGGCTTTTGTCATGGCCACCAAAACATTGTGTTGTGCTAATTTTAAACCGCAAAATAGCATTTGCGCATCAGCACTATAAAGCGGTGAGCAATGTTTTGCGTTACTGCCATATCATCATATGCCTCGCTACTTTCAATTGTATATTGGTGTTTGTGTGTGTGTGCCCTGCTTCAAAGAGGAAAATAAGAGAGAGAGAACAAGAGAGCAGAAGTCTATCAACAAACATGAATTTTCTCTATATGGTTCCAAAACAAATGTTCTTCTCCATTCGGATAGCATCTCATTCAGACAGCCATCGCCATCATCAACTCTGATGTTTTTTATTTTTATTTTTGCTTTTTTTTGATCGGGAATTGATTGATTTATGCTTTTAGTGTTTTCCGCCATTATCAACTCTGGCCGCTATGCTTTTTGCCATGGCTCTTTTTTGTCTGCAGCTTCTTTTTGCCTATGGCTCTATTGTAGCTGCTTCTTTTATAGAAACGTTTGGGTTTTATTATTGAGACAATGTTGCTGGTGTTGTTGTTTTCCTCCTCCCTTGCCGATGGCTAATAGTTATTGCTTTCTAAACATGGAATTTGCGTCTGCTGTGCACAACCGACATCGCCCCTTTCTATCGCTTCATTGACTGAACAGATAAAACATAAGGTACTATTGTTGCCAAACGGTCTCCACGCAGACCATAACATTGGAATCCACAGCACCAGCATTTTGTTATTATCACAAAATGCAATAAGGCCATGTTGGGCCATCTATGAGATCATATAGCGAATATCACCGTTGGCCATTGGTGGGCATCGGGTGGCTGAATTGTGCTAAGCTTTGGCTCCCGTGGTTTTCCAGCACCAGCTGGCCCAGTTGCACATCTATTCTGTATACCAGACAACCGAAGGCCTGCTGATGTGGGCACAAGCTGATCCATGGGATGGAAACAGAGAGTGCTGGCAAGAGAAAAATGCAGCAGCAGATGCAACCCTTCGTCATCCAGTCAAGTGGATTAATGTGGGAGCACATACGGGTTCAAACTTTGCATGGACAAGGGACAGACAGGGCGATGCTCTATAGAGAGAAAGGACTGCCATACGTCTGCTGGGTTCAAAATGGGACAAATGGCGGCCGGTGGCTGACAAAGTGCTTGTTTGCATGATGGTCAGCCGCTTGTTTTTTTGAAAACAAACTCTACAATGCCCTGCAGCGCTCCTAGCATCCCACCTCCCCCGCGCCACCGTTTGCCAGCGAGAGCCTCCTCCCCTTACCACGGCTGCTAACATTGATTCTAGTTTCCCCGCTCTATGCCAAATTGCCTATCATGAGACTCTCCCCCATGCATTAATCGAGATTAGGGGCTTGTAGCCGTGTCGTATTCGAATCAACTGCCTGGTACGTCCGAGAACAGCATCCCAGATCTCGCTTTCGATATTGAATCTATGAGCAGTTCTCAGAAAGCAACTAAATAGACGTATTTTTGTTAGCGTTTCATGATAATGATAATAATAACAACAACATCAACGGACTGCGCCAAATGTTTTGGTCTAGCTGACAAATGGACACTTGCAAGCGAGCCAGAGAGGCTGCTGCTGTAGTGTTTAGTTCAATGACTACTACTAAAGCAGCCCTTGTTGCGTGTGTGTGTGCGTACGTGTTTGTTCCCTTGCCTATGGACCCCAGTTTAGGCATTTGCCTCAATCTTGTGGCCCCATTGTTTGTGCGACTATAAACAAATCTTTCTACACATTATCTGGTGGCCTGGACAATTGGGATCTTTTTAGGAATCTCCTACAGTGAGTGGCTTTTTCTTCACCCATGTCCAAAACCTTGCATCGCACAACAATCCCCTTCAATTTTTGGCTAAATTGCCTTCTTTTCAAAGATTTAACCAATTTGGAATGTTTTCCCACTGTTACACACACACATACGCTTTGTATCACCAAATCTTGTTGAATCTTCCTATTTCTCTCTGGTCTCTCCTCTGTCACTCAGCTCCCATCTCTGTGGTCTTTGTGGGCACTATAATTTTGCCTTTTACTGGCTTTTCCCTGCTTAAAGTCTGCGTTTCCAACAATGCCCATTGCTAGCGCCCCACCTCTTTAGCATCAACCTGCTGCTGCTGCTACTACTACTACCACCACTGCCTGGTACCCAATTTTTCATTACTGCGTCCCTTGCAACTGTGTGTCTGCATTCAAACAAATACTCCTTATCTTGTTCACCAAAAGAACCGCCTCGTCTTAACATCAACATTTCACCCAAATATTCATTGCGAACCACTGCTTCGAAGATATCCGCCTAAACCAAATCGCCACATGATTTCGATGACTCCCAGTCGCCCAGTCAGCTTCTCCTTGTGTGGATCCTTGTATTCCTGGTATCACAGACACACGACCTCCAACCTTCTCTTCGCCCATTCTTTCTTTGACGGTGAGCATTATGCTTTTCCCTTTAGGATCTGAAGTGGACCACACCGCCTCATCTCTCACCTCTTTTCCTCTCCTCAATCAGACCGTTTAGGAAGGTGAGAAATTGGCGGTCTGGATATGGTTTGAGATGATCCTATAATCAGTTTGTGGTCCCAAGGAAAACAGGATAATCCCATACTTTTGATTCACCTTTGGGATATGGGGCGGCTGGCTGCCTCTGAGCCATTTACCCACGGCCACAACTGCCAAATCTGCCTAAACTTGTAGTCGTATAGATTGGTTTTAATACATACGATTCATGAGAAAACCCCCTACGCCTTTTCATCAAGATGCTGTTGCTGATGGGTGTGTTGTGGGAGTGAGTTTATTCCATAAACCTACTTGAAATATGCTTCATTTATCCATTTTCATATGAATATGCTTGTTATATATATGTACACGTGCTGGCTTGCATTCCTTCTCCTATAAATGACAAATGTTCATTTCTGGGTTCTCTCTCGCGCGCGCGTTTGTGTGTGTGTGCGCTTTTCCAACAGTTTTTATCATTATGGCGCAATTATGCACACTGATTATATCCCTGCTACAAACTAAGGAGGTGGGGCTAGGTGCGTATTAATGGGCTTTTGCCAAATGTTGCATTTCCGTGTCTTTTGGGTTTCTGGATTTTTAAAGAGATTTCCCACCAATAAAAACGCCATTTTACTACTCCACTTTTCCACACAAACATAGCAACTATTACTAGGATGCTACCCCAGGTATTGGCTTGGAAAGGAGGCTGCTGCATTTGCTACCACCACCTAAACTATCTAAACCACTAAAGCAATGCCATTACAGCCAACCTTTCTCTGCGAATATCAGATTCCTGCACTTTTCTTTAGATGTCTAGAGTTTTGTGGCTTCTTCTCTTTTGTGACAATTTGTTAGTCAATGCCATGCCATGCCATGCTGCCTACTGTACCAAATATACTACATGTGGACAAATGTAATTTTTACTGTGGAGAGGAACCTTGAGCCACTACAAAAAAAGCAATTCTCCAAAACAATCTGATTCCCACAACCACATACAACACATATCGTAGTAAATTTTCAGAAATACTATGAGAACCTGAATACAAGAAAGTTGAACTGGTTTACACACAAATGGATTGTTGTTTGAAAATAAGGGTTGTGTGGAGAAATAAAGAGTGGATGAATGCGAGAGAGAGAGAGATAATATGATTGTCCTTCTATTTTGTAGACAAGTAGCAAAGGGAAAAGAAATGAGCATTGTTTAAAAAAGGGAGTGTAGTGAAGAAATAATATGGCGGGATGGCTGTTCTACATAGCAACCAACACACATGGCTAGGCAAATGTACAAAACTAGGATGAAAAATGAAGGGAGAAAAGGGCTATGTGAGATATTAAAACATGGCTATATAAAAAATCAATCAACAATCGATGGGCAATGTTGTGGATGCGAATATACTTGGCTTTATTCCATTTCTAAGATCTTGATTATTCCCTGGCTATTGGCAGCAAGCATCGTGTTTGACTTTTGCTTCCAGCACACAGCGCTGACAAATAAGGACGGGTCGGCCTCAGCTACAGTCTCCCCGCTGCCACCCAAATCTGATGCAAGTTGCGAATTGGATCCAAATTTATGCACAACGATCGGGCGCTTGATGTTGCGGTGGTATGTGTAGAGCATATTGTTTTCGCTGCCGCAGGAAATCCATTCATCATTAAGAATTGTGAGCCCAACAAAATTCTTTTCATTAACATGCCCCACATACGTCCGCGTGCATGTCTGTGTTGTCAAATCCCACAGCTTCAGCGTATTGTCAGTTGATGCAGACACTATCTGGTTGTTATTCAAAAATCGGGTGTACGAAACTGCCCTTCGGTGGCCTTTCAGGATGTGGACTGGAATCCTTGGCTGTCTAAGGTCATAGCAGTGTATTTTGTGGTCTGCGCTGCCAAATGAAATAATGTTGCTATTTGTTGGGCTGAACCGCACACAGCATACATTGGCTTTGCCATCCAGAGTCATGACCGAATTCCGCCGATTGGTTATCCACACTTTGACTCTGCCGTCGTCGCTGCCACTGCAGAGACGCGTTGGGTCTATCTTAGAAAAGTCAAGGCTCCAGCATCGCTTGTCATGCTCGTCGAACTGCGTAGTCATGGTCTGTGTGTTTACGTCCCAGAGTGACACTACTCCATCATAGTCGGAGCACGACAACTGTGACTTTATATAAGAGTTAAACGACAGGCAGCTTATCTTGGAGTTGTTGGAAATCTCTGCGGCTGGATAGTGCGGCATGTGGTGAATTGCCCTGCTGATATCTGTCTGGTTCATTTCTTGGCTATCCTCACTAGAAGCACCGCTACCAGAATTGCCTCCATTTCCACCTGAGGGGTGGTTCTGTGCGCAGTAGCTTCGGTACCACGCATTCTTTGGCTGTGCGGACTGCGTCCACATCTGGGTTTGCTCAAGGATATTGTTGTAGTCATATATCTTGATTTTTCTTGTAACTCCAGCCACAGCAAAGTACTCTTCGTCGCGATCAAACTCAATACTGGCTACAATCGCCGCAGAGCTTGATTGCTCTCCATATCTCAGGGTTGCCACTGGTTTATACCTTGTGTAGCGCGAAAATCTGCTCAATGTCTCCATGAATCCCTGTATATCTTCCAGTGATTCTTTCCCACTCCTCCGTGTCCCATTTTCGAAATACAAGCCTTCAAGATCATCATAATAGTCATTTATGCGCCGTGCCTGGACCGAAGATTCCATATCAATTTTTTGGATCTGTAGATTTTCAATCTCTGAAAGCTGTGGAACTGCTTGACGTTTCGGATGGGGACATTCATGCCCCGGCGAATGTCCACCGCACCCACCAGGATTTCCTGCAGCAGCAGCAGTTGGACAGTTAGGTACCTGAGCTCCGCATTCAGCTAAAGATCCGCCTTCTCCTCCTTCGCTTTCAGGGATCCTTGTTTTGGGATTTGATTGGTTAATATCAGCAAGGTCGCTGACATTGCGTGATACATGCTTCAAATGAGATTCAATAACCGAGAGCTGTTGGTTAAGGCCATCGATTTCATTCTGTTTACGCGATCTTGCCATGGTCAAAAAATATCGTAACATTTGCATGTCTGATCTCTTTTCCTGCTGGGTCAAAAGGGCTCTTTTTGTGCAAAGCAATTTGAGGAGCTGGTCAATATCATCTGTGTCAATAGAATCGTCCTTCATCAGGACCTCACGGACCTTGTGGAGCGAATTGGATCGATTTCCAGCTGACAGTGTATCCAGATCGTGGTAATTTCCCAAAAATTTGGAGAGTAAAAAGTTTGGGTATATATTTTCTTTTGTCAAGTGCTGTTGACATGTGGGACAGCATTGTTTAACCTGGAGGTGTCTATTGATGCATTCATAGCAGAATGTATGGCCACAGGTGGTCATGAATGCGCTGGTTATCAGGCTCATGCATATTGGACAGCATAGGTCAGCTCTTATATCGCTCAGATTGGCCCCCTTCTTCTTTGAAGATATATGGGCAGGCCCATAGCTTGTCTTCTGTTTTCGACCACCCTTGAGCGAGAAGAGTGTGTTGTTGTTTCCATCAGACGTAAGGTCTGAGCTTGCCAGGCAAGGTGGTATGGCAGCAATTTCTGAATACCGACTAAAGCTTAAATCCTTGCTATTTTGTGCATCTTGACCGTAGGCATCTGTAGCACCTGTGTTCGCAGGTCCTTGGGTGTTGGTGACCAATTCCGGCGACCGAGAGGTTTGGGTAAATCTGGGATCTTGCAAGGGGAGTTGGTTCCCCAGAGGATGGCGAGCTGGAGAGCCTACAGTATGGCACTGAGCAGATCTGGAAAGGGGCAGGCTCCCAACGGTCCCAGGGGATGTAATTATGGTAGGGCTACCTCCAGATCCCAAGGTAGCTGATGTATCCTCGTTTACGTCACCATGAGTATTTGTAATACCGGCTCCGACATTTTGGGAAGGAGCCTGAGGCCTTCCAACGCCGGTGAGTGCTCTTAGGCAGGCTGTGGGTGCAGAAATCAAAGATCTCCCTCGCTGACAAATCGCGGATTGTGTGCAGTGATTTGAGGTTTTTGAACCGCATTTGCCGCTGCCACCATTATTATTGCCATTGGTATTACTCAAGCCTCTATTGTTGGTGTTACTAGGCGAATTATCGCTACCACTTGCGTCCTGTGTCTGTGATACGGATCCATGCCTCGTGTAGGGACTCACCCTGAATATCGTGGAATGAGGGCGTTTGCACCCTTTCGTTGGGCCCACCTGGGAAATCTGGCTGCTAGCAAGTACTCGCTTTGACACTGAAGGCGCTGGTGCTGTAACGCAATTTGGCTGCTTCTTGCTATCAATAGCATTATTACATGCTGCTGAATTGGCTCTCTCATTAGCATCAGGTCCAGAAAAGGCTTTCGAAGTTGCAGCACTCGCATACTGTTGTGGCTGTGCAGAATTCATGTTTTCGACGGGAACTGACTTTTCTGTGGTCGGGGACACCAAGTCATTCTTTTCATTCTCTAGGTCCATTTTGCACCTAGTGGTAAAGGCGTGTAAGCAAGTAAGTATTGGATATTAAAAGGCAGAAAAGGCGCTTGCTGAAGTAAACCATGAAACTTTTACCAAATAAAAACCACCCATGTGCTTAAAAGCCAGCTCAATCCAAAAGTAGCCTCTGCACAGCAGGTTAACAATGGGGAATCTGGAGCACCAGGCTGTATGTGTGTGTGCAGTGTTCTGATGGTGAGATTTAGGTCATGGCACACAAATTTCTGTAAGCACGGCTGCCCTGCCAAGCGATGATTAAGCATTTATTACACCTAGGAAGGTAGCCGCATTTGCTCTGCCAAGCGCATTGGTAATTTTCTCTCATGAACCATAACTGGTTGGCTCTTTTCGAATCTGTACAGCTGATATACGCATAATTGGAAGCAACGCCAGCCCACGAAGTTGAACAAAGTCTGGAGAGCTGCGCTACACTAGCAGCCTATTTTCGTGCCTGCTGTCTCACAGAACAAACCTCTTTGGGCGATTGAAGCAATGGCTATCTCGATGCTACATACCCTCGATTTGGCCTATGCCACATTGATCCTCCTTCTTGTTTACCTCATTCCATACACAAAGGTCGAGGAGAGCTTCTTCGTCCAAGCAACCCATGACATCCTGAAGTGGAAATGGCCCAACGACCAGGTAAGATCATAACCAAAACCTCTTCCAGACCCTGTGGTTTGTTGCTAATGACACATACCTGTCAAATACGTTTTCCATCCTAGTTCGACCACTTAGAGTTTCCAGGAGTTGTCCCTCGATCGTTCATTGCTCCGCTGTATCTTTCGGGAGCTACTGGTATATGTGGCTGGCTCCTGCAACATCTGCCCAAAGGAATGGGTGCTGGGTGGCTTACTTCAGGCAAGCAATTTATGTACTTTCAGCCAGCACAAACACAATATGTGTGCCCATGATATGCAACACCAAAATTCCCAAGTCAGCCAATATGTATGTCTCTTCTGTGCTTGAATATAGAATTGCTAATTGTTCGTTCTGTGCTGGGTATCAGCGTAGTCTATTCCAATGCCAGACTGAGATCAGCAATAGCATCCAGCTTTGGATCCAGGACAGCTGCAATATACATGCTTTTGACCATGTCTCAATTCTACATGATATTTTGGACAAGCAGGCCATTGGGGAACACATTTTCCTTGGCTCTTGGTAAGGACTTGGGTTTTCTGATGTGGATGCGCAGTTTTTTGCTTCCAAATGCTTAAGCTTACACAGCAGGTTCTATATGTATTTGGAATAGCCATGGTCTCCCAGGCATTCTGGATAGAGGCCAATGACGCCAAAACGTCAGCACAAAGAAAGTATTACCGGCTTGCCGTTTCTCTTTTGGTTGCCAATGTCGTGATTCTGAGGTTCGATGCTGCAGCACTAGCACTTCCAATGATCATAAGCATAATGTGCAGTGGCAAAATTGGAGCCATTGAGCTTGTAACAGCTGGCTCTATTGCATCAGCTGTATGCATAGGCATAACAATAGCCGTCGACTCATATTACTGGAGGAAATTTCCCATGTGGCCCGAATGGGAAGCGTTCGTCTTCAACATTGTCGAAAACAAAAGCTCGGAGTGGGGTGCAAGTTTTGCTTTTTAAGCCTTTATCACAATACAAATGGTGTGTGCTGGATGTGTATGCTTGAATAACTACAACGCTAACAATCAATCCACTAACAATGTAGACATTGCCCTGGCATTCGTATTTTACCGGATTTATTCCGAAGATTCTTGGTCTTGGTACAATGTTTTTAATGCCAGGGGCTGTCCTCTTCCCACGCCTGTGGAAATACACTATTCCCACATTATCAACCGTTGCCCTGTTTTCGATGCTTCCCCACAAGGAATGGCGATTTATATTTAGTACCGTTCCTATAATGAACATGACATCCGCCTTTACTATAGATAGAATGCAAGTATTTAGCCCCATATTATCTCTAAAGATTCGAACTGGATTATATCCCGAGACTAACAATCGATATTGCTGCAAAAAACAGGATGCTGGCAATCAAAAGATGCCGATCTAAAGTCCTATACTTTGGTGTGATGGCTGCAGTGCTATTGGCTTTTGCGATAAACCTGTGTGGCTGCCTGGCGGGGATCTGGAGCGCCTATCACAACTATCCGGGCGGAGATGCACTTGCTCTATTCCATGATACCTATACGGGTACAGCAGGCACAGGAGGTAGAGTATTGGCTGACAATATAGATGCGTTGATTCGCTACACATCATAATTGGAAATAACTCGACCCCTTTGATGCTTGCAAAATTAGATGTTCGAGTCCACATCGACACCTTTTCAGCAATGACAGGTGCATCGCGGTTTGGCGAACAACAGGACGGCTGGATGTAAGTGTCAATCTCTGAAAAGGCGTTGGGCCTCGATACTTGTGAAGATCAGGATATGATCTGATCCATACATACGCAACAGTCAATGTTTGACAAGAATGGGATATTACGAAATAACATGAGCGATCCTATGTGATTGAAAGATGTGGACCAGAGCCCTTGCATTTTAAAGGCGGCTATTTTGTCACAGATAAGCCCTCGCCATATACTAACCACAACCTCGCAATATCATATTCAATATAGATACAGCAAGACCGAAACACACCAAATCCCAGATGACTACAGCCAATATACACACTTGATAACCAGCGAGCCAAAAAAGCACGAGCGCCTTTTTAAGACCAAAGCGCATGTTGTGGGATTTAATGGCCTGAGGATAAAGTCACCCAGATCCTATTTATCCGACACAATGGGGTGCTGGTCCAAAATCGCTGCGAGCATCGCAGGAGCCAAGCCGCAGCAACCTGTACTTGGTATGCAAAACACGCCAGAGAAGCACAGTCAGGGATGCCTGGAGATGCTCTCGCCCCTTGCAATAGACATGGCCCCCAAGGCCTGGATCATGGAAAGGAGGAGGAACGAAAATCCCCACACTGAAGGGCAATAGAATGCTTTTTAATAGACTGATTGTCAGCAATAAAAGGATTGTGAAATAAAAACATTGTTTAGCGAAGTGTTACAGCCATTAGTGCTCAAGCCAATGTTTCTTGTGGCACACAACAGCCCAGATTGCACTTGTTAAAGGGTTAGTGGTATTTACCAGTAACCAGAGCGGGGCCCGCAGCCGCCCGGTGGTGGTGGTGATGAAGAGATGGCCACAAAATTCGTGTCCCTGGAGGTAGTCGATTATACCGCTGATCCTAGCCATGAGTGGTGTGTTGCAAGACAATCGGGAACCGGGCTGAGGGGGACCTTTGATTCAATGGCAATGTGCCAGCCAGCCCAGCCAGCAGCCTGAGCACACTCAAAGGTCCTCAGCAAGAAGGGGAGTGGCTATTTGGTGAGACAAGGCGAGGCAAGATACAGTATGCATGGTATGAGCAAAATGGCCAAGCACCACTAAGCAATGCCAGGCTATTAAATACAACAGTGATTCACATACAGCAAGAAAGGCAGAGGCAGCACATGAAGATCCCTGCACAAATTTATGTAGGCAACTACGTGTAAACCTAGCCAGTTTGTTATTGTTGTGTCCCACTAAATGCCTGGTCCTTTGGATGATGGTCAACTTTCCTTGTTTAGTGGCAAGCCGTGCCACAGCACACCTGCTCCTTTCCTCAACAGCGCGCCCACTCGACTCTGGATTTAAGTTTGTCTTTCTGTCTCCCTTGAGCCTGCGTTTCCAGAACCCGGCTCTGTGCTGTAGAGCCTTCAAGTGCACCTGCGTGTCGACTTTTGTAGCCAAGAGCAGCGGCCCAGTCTACCTCAGCATTCTTCTTTTCTTGTCATAAACGCCTCTTTGTTTTTTACACTCTATTCCATTTTACCTGCCACTTTGCATTAATCACTGCCGTCGTGGTGGCAGTCCCGCACTCTGAAGCCTTATTTCAAAACGCCGTCATAATAGTTTCAAATTTGGCCAGGCCATTCACGGTTTGTAGTCAGTAAGTGAAAGTGCACCCCTCGCCAATTTGGCTGGGCTGCAATTTGTTTGTGAGCCCACTGGAGAGCACAAAAGCCTTTATTCATATCCTTTTGTCGTGCGGGCCTTGGGGCTCTATGTTGTTGTCTGGCTATCTGCCTGTCCTGGTGGTCGACACAATACCGACCCGCATTTTGTGGCGCTCTTCTCCCATCCATATCTCTGCCCCAGCATAGCGGGCTGCTTGTAATCTGCATCGGCTTTCGCCATCCTTGCGACTCTCCTACTCACATTCCCACTACTCCGTTCCCATACAATGGCATTGCTCTATCCTGAATGCCTGAATAAATGCTGGCCATATATATAAAGTGCCGTTATGATACCATTCTGATTTGGTCTCCAGAAGCCACCCAGGCTTTGTTCGCCTTACTCTTCCCAGCTCTTGCCCCTCATTCAGGTCTTCTCTCTCTTTCATTTTCATCATCCTGTCTCTATTTTATTTATTTCTCCCGCTATTTCTTTTTCTGCTAGCGCATACTCACATTGTCAATATCCCATTGCATCCTGTTATCCACAATCCGCATTCTTATCGTCATCAGCTTCTATATTAGCCTGGACAGCAAATAATTTTTCTTGACTTTGGTTTCCAACATAGATACGCACACAGACTTATTTATATCATCAGCTAAAATCCTACACTGTCTGCCCACGGCCTTTTCTATAGCCAATGCAGGAATCGTTTCTAAATCCAACGTCCCTGTACATTAAAAACATCCAGTGCACCGGCGATGTGCCACCACCGCTCATCGGCTGCTCCCTTACATACATGGGATCACATGCCTATTTGTTTGGTGGTAGGACCTTTGGGATCGGCGCGCTCTCGGGACAGGTCTATGCCTGCGACCTCAAAACATTTATCTGGAAAAAGGTTGGCCCTGATGTTCCTACCCGCAGGCCTCAGTCGTCGCCGCTCTACCCCCGCCTTTTCAACAACTCCTCGGTATCGAAGGCCGGCATCGATGATGCGCCTTTCCCGACTGCCGGTAAGGAGGATATCGACGAAGAATACGCGACCGCCGATGGCGAGGAAAACGACGACGACGAGCCAGATGCTTCGCCACAGTCAACCCCATATCCGCGCTTTTTCCATACTGCCACTGCATATAAACACTACGTTATAATTTTTGGCGGTATGAGCTTGACCTACGACAAGTCTATACGTTGCAATATAAAGGTCATTCTGAATGATATTGCTTTCTTTGATACCAAGTCCGGGACTTGGCATCGGCCCGATGATCTGAAATTAAAAACCATTGAACCTGCATCCCAGCCCCACAATGGGGGCCCTGGGAGAAACTCTAATCAAGAAGGCTCCACTTTAAAAGCCACGGGTTCAGAAACACAGCTCAACGGTAGCAGTGGTGGCTCTGGGGTGCTCCCATCTGCTGGTAGAGCACCATCTCCGCGTTATGCGCACCTCTCAACCATTGTCTCTGACGAGTACATGATCATAGTAGGTGGCCAAGACCACAAGGAGCTCTACGTAGAGGAAATGAATATATTCAACCTGAAGCAGATGCGTTGGCTAGAAAAGCACCGTTTCCCAAGGTCTGTGGGTATGTACCGCACCATGGCCATACCTACAAGCTCCAATTCTGTATACCTTTATTCCAACTACAACTTTAACTCAGTGCGCAGATCTATGCATGTGCTTGGACCGCCTCCTGAACTAAAAGTCACAGACATGTCCTCGTCCCTGAAGGGTGATGTTCTGCCCCCTGGCCTGAGATTTCCGATTGGACTTCTCCTTGACGAGAATACCATGCTACTTGCTGGGACATTCATACTTGGTGGGGTAAGCCATGAGTTGAGCATCTGGATATGCAATCTCCGCGATTTTTCTTGGCGCAGAATCCCCTGTGCCCGCCAGTTCATGCAAGGTTCATGGAATCAAGCTATCATTAACCCCCTGACTAATGAATACATTGCATTTGGCGACAGCTCGCGAAGCATGTCGCAAGACTACCAGCGCCGTCGCCTCAACTTCAAAGAGGTAAAGGTGGTCGACATAAAGGCATTTGGGTATATACCAAGAATCCCAAAATCCCCAACCTACGACGTCCAATGTTTCCAAGAATCTGTGGATAAGTCTAAGGCTTCACGCGAGTTTTTGAAATCCAGCCAGGACTTGGGGTTCTTTTTCCACACCCTTGGTCAATTCGTAGACTGTGAGCTAGTCGCTGCTGATGGCGAACGATTTTTCATTAATTCTGGTATGCTGAAACACCGCCTGCCAATGCTAAGTGAGAAATGGCTTAACCCACAGAATTCAAGGAAGTCGCTGTATGGGTATAGAGTCGTCCTGCCATATAACAAGTTTGTTATACATCCATTAGTCCAATACATATATACATACCCCCTTGATGTACCAAGTATTTCGCAGCGCCCTGGAAATACAGACCCAGACACACAGGATCAGCCATCTAGCAGCAATGCGCTACCAGCCCCAGTCGAAGATGGCGGTTTATCAACACCAATGGCAACGTTAATAAACATCCTTGTAGCCGCCAGCCAGCTTGAGATCGAAGACGTTGTGGACGAGGTAGCAGCAATCATTCATAGCAGGATATCGCCGGAAAATGCAACTCAAGTGTTCCATTCTGCGCTTTTATCCAATAACAATCAGCTCCAGGCACATGCTGTCATAGCTCTTCTAGAAAACAAAGAGTTTTTGATCCAAAAGCCGGAGGTGGTATTTGGCAACTTCCCCAAACAATCAGAAAAGACACTGTTCTCGTATATTGCACCGACTCTAAAGAGCGATCCACAATTCATGGCACTTTTTGATATATTTTCTCCAAGGGAATCTGTCGATGAGGGTCATGATGGCAGCGGTGGTAGTGCCAACCAGCAGCCAAGGCGAAACGTTTATGCAACCAACCTCTCAGCCCTCGCAAAGTGTATTTCTGAACTTTATGTGAATTCAGGCCAGGATGATGCAGATAAAAACGAACCACAAAGCGCCAGACGCAATTCCAAGAATAGTAGTATTATGTCTACCACCAACACAGCATCGTTTGAGTCGCAAAGAATCTGGTCACCAAACTCCAACATACCCAATAGCCCAGCTCTTTCTCAGATTGAGGCATTTGCTGCTAGATCAAAGATGCAGGCATCTGGCCTAAAGGGCGGAGATAAAGGCACCAGTCTTGACCATCTGAAGATACCCAAAAGTGGCAGGAGAAGATCTTCAGTAAATTCCCAGCTGTCAAACGAGATTGTTTCCACAAAAGGTAGCAGGGAAACAGCATCACGACCATCCCCACTTGGTGAAAGGCCCTCTCAACACAACTCTGCAACATCCACAAGTTCGACATCCAACCTGGGTCCAAGGGTACCAAGCACAATCATTGAGGAGCACACGAGTACATCTTCTGATAAGGGTACCAAGCCCAACCAGTTACGAAGAACATCAACAAAGACTGATCCCAACATGCCTTTTGACGCTTTGGGCGAAATGATGAAGCGATATGAAAGTCTGTCACAAAGCTCCTCCTTAGAGATATCCGAGACTCAGGGAAGCAACAAGAAGAGCATAAGCTCTCATCTATCAGGCAGCTCAACAAGCATTCCTGAGCCACCCAGGTCGGCTAAGCTGGTGAGACCCTCTACATCCAAGTCATTGCAATATAATCGATCAAAAACCACACCTTCTACACCAACAACCCCACCACCACCAATGCCGTCTTCGCCATCACTTGTAGGGAGCAACCATCAGCTGGAGGCAAAGATCAAGAGCCCACATCTAACAAGCTCATCCTCCAACCGCAACTCCCTCCTCCGGCCTTTTAGAAAAGTAGTCAAAAGAATCAGTGGTGCTACAAGTGTTACTACTACTAGTGCCGAAGACCAACACAGTATTGCCTCAGCAAGTGATGCTGGTAGCAGCTTAACCAACAGAGAAATGACAATCCTTGAACACCACCAGCCAAGCACGCCAGACACCCCTCTGATGGGAAGCATCAGCAACAACAGGACGACATCAGATTCACAGAGCTTCCACACGACTAGCAAAGAATCGTCAGCATCATCGTCCCAGACAGAGAGCCAAAGCAATGAGAAGCAAAAATCGAAAAAGAAGTCGCTTCCACAAAAAACTAACAATGTAGCGGTACTTGCTGTTGCCATGAAATAAAATGTGATTTGTACAAATCTAACAAATAACGGGTCAAAATTTTAGTAATACACCACCGCACACAATAAGGATGTGGTGTAGTTTTTAAGATATAAAATAATCTCTCTCATCCTCGCATGCGCTTTTTCTGTAAACATAGATTATACTATATTTAAAATAATAAATACATTTATTTCTAATGAACCTTAATTGGCATAAAAAGATTGCTTAGACAAGCTTCGCTTGTTATAGAGTGTGTAGATTGAAGCAGAAGCTCTACTTTAATAGATTCCAATAAATGAATAAACAAATAACTGTATAATATTTTTAAAAATCGTAAAAAACATTTGAATAAGTTAGTTTTATTTGAAAAAATTAAAGTTTATTTGAAAATGTACAAAACATAATAATAAAGCGATATATTCCTAGAATTACTCTAATAGTGAAACTGTTTTTTACGTCAACTATTTCTGCTCAGTGAATCCCCCGGTTGAACCGAATCCACCAGTCCCCCGGACGGCGTATGTTGTTTTGGTTCCGTTGTTTTCTTTTACATTCTCTTTTGATTTGGTGTCTTCTTCTTCCTCATCACTGCCAAAGACTTCTTCTGGCTCGGGAGTAGCAATGTATTCAAGAACAAGCTGTGCAATGCGATCTCCAGTCTTGATGGTGAAATCCTTGTCTCCATGGTTCTGCAAAATCACTTTTACTATTCCCCGGTAATCTCCATCAATGACACCAGCAAGGGTATCGATGCCAAATCTAAATGCTAGGCCGCTGCGAGGTGCAACGCGTCCGTATGTTCCAATCGGAAGGTACACTTTCAATCCGGTATCAACAGCATGTCGGCCACCAGGCTTGATAACTACATCTTCTACACTGCTAAGGTCATAACCAGCAGAACCTATTGTTCCGCGCTTGGGAATAGTGGCCTTGTCAGAAACTCTCTTAAATTTGAGCTTGGCTTGAGAGACATCAACAGCTCTTTTCATCGCATTTGCGGCATCTTTGGCAAACAGGTTCCTCTGGGCCTTGACAGGAGATAGGACACGGTTTTCTAGCTGGGTACTAGAATAGCTTCTCTTATTCAGAGGCGAAGCCTGGAAAGATTTGCCGGAGAAATCGCGGGAAAGGGCTGGAGAAAGGGCTTTAGTAACAGCGGACATCCTGGTATATGTTATTAATGGACTTGTCAGTAGTGTGGAATACTTTGAAGCACAAGAAGAAAGATAAAGCGCACAACTGGCTACTCTGAGAACCATGGTGTCGTTCTTTTATACTTTTCTCAGGTACACGCGGCGCGAATTTGGTGCCTTTCTTAGTCAGTCTTTTGACAGTAAAGAAAGAAGAACTGGAGCAACTTTATTGGTTATGGCAACAGCTTCCCGTTCGCGTCTAACCTTCTTCTTTGAAAAAACTCTATAGGGTTTTGCGATGGTTGTGATAGGCTACAAGAGGATGATTTGATCCGTAATTTGTATCCACTAATCATTTTCCAGCTCTTGATATTTTGATCCATGATAAGTCAAGCGGCCCACAATCAGCCAGTATTATTGTGTCAAGTGAGTGATAGTTTTTGAAGAATGGCTAGCATTTGATAATAAACTGTGGTCACTCCCCTATAATCGTTGACCACTAAAAGGTACCCTTCAAAGTTATTACCCATATACACTGAGAGATCATTAAGACATCTTTTTTTATAATGGCCTGACCATCAGGGTCTTGTCTTATCTGAATAAACCTACGGAAATTATGATGGAAGGATATCATCCTCAGGTATAGGGCAGTTCAGTTTCATGTTCAATGAAACAAGATCAATTAAAATGTCATATGAAGCTGTAGGAGATTTCTCCTTATAGTGTGGGCTCACTGGCTTAACCATTTTTGTCTGGTCAAAGCTGACTGAATATCGGCAAAATATTCGATACTGGGTCCGAATAGTGGGGGCAACAGCAGCAACATTGAGTACTTTTCCCCGAATGTGTTAGATTTGGATAGATCCTTTTACTGGCAAACAATTTTCAATACCTTACATTATACCCAAGCACGTTTTATTCTCCATTAAGTGTGTAGGTATGTGTACAGGTAGAATAGGATCTTCGCTTGTGCATCTTGGGAAGAAAGATACACTGGCAGGCAGGGTAGTGAATAAATAGAAGGCCGGATCCAGGTCGGTATAAAGCATACAGCAAAGTGGAAAGTTGCAGATAAATCTGATCTTCAGTGCTTGAGGATCGCCAAACTTGGGTCTCTTATCGTCATCATCGATTTCCAGTTTGGCCTACGCGCCCTTGTTTAAGCCCTTAGCTAGCATATTCGGGACATGGTCCAACGCTTCTTTTTACCTTCAGATTTCAACCTAACACATATACAATGTTCGCTTCTCGCTCCATAGTCTCTCTCAGCCGCCGGGCCTTCTCCACCTCCTCTGCCCAGGTAAGCCTGCTTTATATCTGCCTCGTTGCTAAATTCGAAAAGGGTTAAAAAAGAATTTAGATTCCACACGCTTGAACTCAAATCTACCATACTGTTGTGGTGCTATTTCCAAATTCTGTAGAACGCCGCCAAGGTTGCTGTTCTCGGCGCTGCTGGTGGTATTGGTCAGCCCTTGTCTCTTTTGCTCAAGGCAAACCCTAAAGTCACCGAACTTTCTCTCTATGATGTTGTTAACACCCCCGGCGTTGCCGCTGATCTTGGTCACATCAACACTGTCGCCAAGGTTACAGGGTTCACCCCTGAGAACGACGGTCTCAAGTCAGCTCTTGATGGAGCCGATATGGTTGTCATCCCCGCTGGTGTTCCCCGCAAGCCAGGTATGACCCGTGATGACCTGTTCAAGACCAACGCTGGTATTGTTCGCAGCCTTGCTGAGGCCTGTGCCGAGTAAGTCAGAAGAAAGCCCATATGCTATTGTTATCAAAGTCTGGAAAAACAGGATTAATCCGATATCTTATCTTAATTTTGTTTCTTATCTTACAAAACCTTAGAGTCTGCCCCAAGGCCCAGATCCTCATCATCTCTAACCCTGTAAACTCCACCGTCCCTATCGCCTCCGAGGTCTTCATCAAGGCTGGTGTCTACGATCCCAAGAGGTAAGAGGGAAACGAGTATGTTAACTATGAGCATTCATCCTCTATAGCTTGCGCTGACATGTTATAAACATACTCGTCTTGTTAGAATCTTTGGTGTTACTACCCTTGACTGTGTTCGCGCATCCCGCTTTATCTACGAAAAGACCGGAAACCTTGTTGATGTGCCCGTTGTTGGCGGTCATGCTGGAATCACCATCATCCCCCTCTTCTCTCAAGTTGAGGGCTTGAAGCTCAGCGACGAGGAGCGCGATGCCCTTACCTACCGTGTACAGTTTGGTGGTGATGAGGTTGTCAAGGCTAAGGCCGGAACAGGCTCTGCCACTCTATCCATGGCCTATGCTGGTGCTCGCTTTGCCGACTCACTCCTTCGTGCTTCCGAGGGTGAGGACGTCATTGAATGGTCCTTTGTCCGCAACGACCTTTATGCCAGTGAAGGAATCAAGTACTTCTCCACATACGTCCGCCTCGGATCTGAGGGCGTTAAGGAGGTTCTTCCACTCCCTGACAACCTCACTGACTACGAGAAGGATCTTGTTGTCAAGGGTGTTGCTGAATTACAGAAGACCGAGAAGAAGGGCTTTGACTTTGTACACTCTCAATAAGTTAGAAGAAGTGCGGAATGACAAAGTTGTCTCTAGAAGTCAATAAGATAAAATTGGGTTGCTTCGTATAGCTTTCTGACTTGTTTCTCCTTAGTCCTGCCCATTTGCAGTGTTTTTATTTTTCGACAATATAAAGGCAATGTTTGCCATACCACGATGTTTATATAATAGCCCAATTGATTTGTCAACTTCATTATGTGCTGTAGACTATGTTCTGGATATCTCTAATTTTGGTAATAAGCCATAAGTTCTACCGATCAAAGCACATTATCTGAAAGGCCATTTTAATGTTGAGCTATGTAGGGATATATGATTACAGGCTAAATTTTATGTACCCAAGACCGGCTTGTGTGTAATGAGTGGTGTTGAGTCTAGTCAATTTGTTGGCAAATGGAACAAGTAAAAGCCAATCAATCTACATCGCAAAGGCGCTTGTTTACCAAAAAAGGTTGGACCCCCATAACAGTCTGTTTACTTTTAGACTAGTATAAATAAACAAGTCGTTTTAGTTTAGATTTTGATATAAAAACCAAAGACATCAGTAGTATTCATATATAGAGATATATATTTATAATGGACGATTTCTTCAAGGGAAAGTCTAAGGCCAAAAAGGTAGATACGTCTAGGGCCAACGATGTCGCATCGACTGTGCCCTGGGTTGAAAAATAGTAAGCGTTTGAGACATCATCATTAACAAGTCAAAGTAAAAGGTATTGCAGATTCCAAAATACGATAATAAACAAAACCTGGATTTGTATTAATAGTCGCCCAGACTCATTGAACAAGGTCTGCTCACAGAGCGAGACAGTCAATGTTTTGCGTGAGAGCATTCAATCAAAAAACGTAAGCTGGTTCTTTCTGTGACATTGGTTTGACACATATGCCTTCATATTAACAACATACGGTGTCCTTTACTATGGTAGCTTCCTCATCTTTTGTTCTACGGGCCACCAGGAACAGGGAAAACATCTACGATATTGGCACTTGCCAGGGACATGTACGGTCCAGAACTAGTCAAAAGCAGGATACTTGAGCTTAATGCGTCTGATGAGCGCGGCATTCAAGTAGTCCGCGAAAAAGTAAAGAATTTTGCAAAAACAATGGTTGGAAACAATGCCAACGAATCGCATGGGTAAGTGTAAACCAAGTTAAACTATTGTAATATGACCCGATCAAATGTAATGTGCATATTATATGTGAGCTTTATTGACATCTCTAACTTGACTTTGCAAAACAGAGCCTCTTTGCCTCCATACAAAATTATCATCCTCGATGAAGCAGATTCGATGACTGAAGATGCCCAGGCAGCTCTCCGCCGCACAATGGAGACATACTCCAAAGTTACAAGGTTTTGTCTTATCTGTAACTATGTCAGCAGGATCATCGAGCCCCTGGCTAGTCGCTGTGCCAAATTCCGGTTCAAGCCCTTGCCAAAGACCGAGATGCGTGCTAAATTGACACAGATCGTTGATGGCGAAAAGGTTGCGTGCACAGAAGAGGTATGGTGCGCCAGTAGAAATTGTGCCGTCCACTTTTCTATGTATTGTTTCATGAGTCTAAAATGAAAATGAACCGTGAAAATATAGGCGATCGAGGCACTAATCAAAACATCTGAAGGAGACATGCGCAAGGCCATAACTTCTCTACAGAGTGCGTATCACCTTAGCACGACCGGAAAGATCACAGATGCGACAGTTAGAGACATGACTGGGGTAAGTTTCTGCAGCATTAACAAATCAAGCCCCCGCCATCTACACGAATTTTTTGGAACTCTGGGCTTACCATCGGTCTGTAACTAAATCTCACTTCTTCCATGTGTAAAGGTCATACCCAGCACAGTTATCGACAAGCTTATGGATGCCATTCAGAAGGATTCTTTTGGAGATATCCAGAGCGTGGTTGACGATTTGATTTACGACGGATACTCTGCGGCCCAGATTCTCCAGCAAATACACAGCCATGTGATCCAGAACCCCGAATTCTCGTCTCTCCAGAAGTCAAAAATGGCCCTAGTCTTTGGTACCACAGACTTTGCGCTGTCGGAGGGTGCAGATGAGCAACTACAGATACTAAGCATGGTATGTCAGGCCTCAAAGATAATATCAGCAAAGTAGTGGTGCTTGGCTAAACACACCATGTGTTTAACCCAACGATGCTGATTTAAATCAAACTTGAATGCTGTGTATTTCTGGGATAAAGGCTGATCTGATCTGATCTGATCTTCGTCGAGATATAATCTATTCATATTCTGTAGCTCAAGCTTTTTCACTATAAGGTTGGGCACTTTGTAGGATGGTGGTCTAGAGAGAGAGCGTGTGTGTGTGCACACCAATACAAGCGACCAGTTAAACCTTTTCTTACTCTCCATTCTTCCTTCAGATAGCTCATTTTTTCCATTTTAAAATCCACACTTATATAAATTTACTATAAAGGTTGTAAATTAAATTGAAGCAGAATGGCAAAGGTGGCAGAAAACTCGTCTCAGATAGAGACTGGCGAGAAGCCAATAATTACCATATTGGATGACCCAAAGAAATATACGGTAACACATCCTCTACAGAATGCGTGGACCCTATGGTTCGATTTCCCAGAGAAAAAGCAAACAGAAAAGACCTGGACCCAGAATGTCAAGCCAATCATAACAATAAGGACTATAGAGGAATTTTGGGGGTAAGTAGAGTTGTGTTTGAGAATGTGGAGAATCGCACAAGCATTATTCTGGGCATGACTAAAATTGGCAATTCTGGATGTTATATATATATATATGTATGTATAGAGTTTTTAACAATATACCAGCATTTCAGAATATCCCAACGGGAGCAAACTACCATTTCTTCAAGGAAGGAGTCAAGCCAATGTGGGAAGATTCTGCCAATGCCAATGGCGGTCGGTGGCTGGTTGAGTACCCTCGTCGGGTCGAAAAAGACATCAACGAAAAATGGATCAATACTGTAAGCATTTTTATTAAAAAGACTGATAGATAATATAAATGATTTGCCAGGCTATCATCTATCTGGGTACCAGGAAATATGCTATCCGAGTACATGGGCTGATATATGCGTATGTCTGTGTGTGTGTGTATGCCTATACAAACAAATAATAGATGTTGGCACTAATTGGAGAGTCATATCAGGACAGCCAGAATATCTGCGGAATTGTATTTTCTAACCGCAAAACATGCTACCGTTTCTCCATGTGGACACGCTCCCCCGACACCAGCCAGGGCATAAAAGAGATTGGGTAAGTTTTCAGTATGCATTTGTCTTTAAGAATCATCTTCAGATAAATCAACTTGCCCCGTCTACAACATTCCTTGTTTGTTTCTATAGCGAAACGTTCCTCAAGTACCTCAACCGTGACAAGTCCAACGAAATCGAGTCGATTCCTTTCAACCGTCACGTCGCCAGCCGAGGTGCTAAGCCATTATTTGAAGCAAAGAAGCAATAAGCAGTCTCAGGACTATTACATTGTGATCTTTATCCTACATATATTGCGTTGTCTAGCTAACAAACTATAGTTTACGTTTGGCCGCCTGACTAGTATCTAGCTCGAATATATACTAATAAATATTTTGGAAACATTCAATCTAATGAGCCAAGGTCATATAATCGTCCATAATGATAAGGGCTGTTACTTGTAACACACCTGCGATAATCCTCATGTATAAATTTCTAGAAAATGATTTATTTATCTGGCTATTCATCGGGTACGATAAGCATTACGTGCCCTCATGCTTCAAGCCATGGGATCGGTTTAAATACAAGACAAGTATTTTATCATAGCATAAATTCAGTTTATCTCCAGCCTGGTTTTTTATACGTGGACATTTTTGCACAGCATTAGCTTGTGCAGACACATGTTGCTTGTTACTGCGGTTTAGGTTTCAGGCTAAGGGGCATGTATGCACAAGCCATAATTTTCTAGAATTCCCTATTATGCATCATACCAAACCTTGTTACATGGCAAAGATGTGAGCAAAGGCTGGTACATGAATGTAGAGCACTTTGTTTTTCGCACCTGCTAAGCCTTACTTGTCTCGTTTTATTTCTTTCTTTTTATAATTTACATTACTTTAGGCTTTTTAGTATAAACACTGCCCATTTATAGTTCTCGGTAGTGCTAATCTTCTGAGAACCATTCTTGTACCCTCAAAACCCGGGCCACTAGTTCCTGCTGTCCAGCTTCAAGCACAACAATGCCTACGAGCCCAAATTACCAGGATAGAGGGAATCCGCCTCCACCTCCACCTCCAGCCGATGGTCAGAACTACTACAACGCGCAAGGAGGCGGTTATGACTACCAACAAAACAACACCCAGATGCTAGACAAGGCTCGGGAAGATCTTATTAACCGCTACAAGCGGAACCGTAATATATCTATGGGGCTTCAAGTAGCATTTATTGCCATATTCCTGGGGCTGGTGATATTCTTTGCCATACGTATAAGACAGCGCCGCGAGCAGGATAATTTTGTGTGGGCCTCAGACTGGTATATTTTCCTTATGGTTGCGCTGTTTGTCTTTGATATCATCTGGCTGTGGTTTACCTGGCGCTATTACCAGTCCAAGATCAACTTTCTCAAGAACAACCCCAATGCTCTTGTTGCAAGCGGTCTTCCATATGGTGCAGCTGGCGTTGTGTATACGTCCTATCCAGGCGCCCCTCTTCCACCACAACCTCCTCCGGGCTATGCGCATCAATATCCCCCACCACCCCCTTCTGCAGCATACCCACAAAACCAAGCCAACTATGATTACTACCAGCCCCCTCCAAACCCCGACTCAAAGATGAGTAATGGTGGATATCCAGGCCAGCGTTAATAATATTCCTTTGCTTTAACAGTAGTAGTAGTAGTAGTAGCTGCAGCTGCACATTGCTTACCATTACTATGCCTTTAACAATGAAATTAATACTTTTTGTAGTCCATGTTGTCGCTTTTTCAATAACAATCTTAATTTCCCTCCCTAAACAATTCAAGAAGATTTATATGCTTGTGTGCAAATTATTTTTCAATTCAATATTAACAAAGTTTACAAAGCTATCGAAAAAGTTTATAATATTAGTAGAAACAGATAGGAGGTGATTGGTTTGTATGTATGTGGTGTTAGCCGGATTTGCTAATATGCTACAATGGTGGTCTGACTAGCCTGGAAATAGAATAGAGGCTTGCTGCTCATGACATGAGTTATAAATTCATCTACTTGGTAGGCAAGCTTGGAAGCGGCGCACTTGTATAATCCACCCCTCGGAGCATCGTTTCGCTGGTGGTGATGCTACTGCTATCTCCAGCATGGCTGTCAGTTGTGTTGCTGCGACCCTTTCTCATAATCTTCTTTTGGTGTTTGGTGATGGAGCTTGGATCGAGGGTAAAGCGATTATCTGATCTTTGGAAGGCGGTACTGTTGCTTTCACTGGTATGAGTATTGCTGTGGGATCTGCCATACCAGCTATCTGCGGGCATGGGCCCAGCAGGTATAGGGGGACTGCCCATTGTGTTGTGCAAGTGCCCACCTCCTGCCACGCGAGACCGCGAGAAAGGAATCCCATTTGGCGGTCTGTATTGGCCGGATTGGTGTGCTGGGAACGAATTCAGAACGTCCATGGACATTGTTTTCTTGAGCTGGTCCTCGATGTCCTGAATGTCTCCAATCAACATTGATTCTTCGAGCCCAACTCCTTCATCAATGGCATCCATGGGTGTTTGTGACTTTATAGACCCTGTTCCTTTGCTACTCTGCAAGCTAGCAGCGCTACTTTGTGTTTTGAGCTTGCTTGTGATATAAGCACCATTCTGTCTTGGATTGCTGTTCTGGCGCCCTATTGGGATAACATTAGTAGTTCCAACGTCTGGCTGCTTACTGGGGATCTCGGGTGGAGTTGCATGAGAGGTTAGTTGTGGGCTTGTTAGGCCTCTAGCCGCCTCTTCTTCCCTTTGTCGGGAATATTCGATGTCTCGAAGCTTGCTGATTTCTGTTTTCAAAATTCTGATCCAGCTCATCATGTCATCCTTGCTTGAGCACTGCACATGCCACTTAGTGGCTGCTGTGTTGCTGGGATGGAGCCTGGGGCTTCCCATACTGAATGATGGGCGTGCGGCCGTGGACAACTCACCCCTTTCAGGTTCTAGAACGCCTACAGGTGGTGATGCAAGGGGACTAAAAATTGGGCCACTGGGGCCATTGCCATCCTTTTGGGAGCCTACCCTGTGCGAAATTGACATTGGTCTAGTCGAGCCAGTGCGACTGCCTGACTCTGCATTGTTACTGCTGGCTGATCGCTGTACAAGTTCTGGTAGATAGCTTTGATGCCTGGCATGGTCTTTGGCTGTTGATGAACGACCAGCAGGACCAGGATAAGCCGAGTCCTCGGGATATCCAGTTGCGGTCTTTGGGGATGTTGCAATATTTGGGCTATCGTACCATGGGATGTTTTCTGTTATCTCTAGAACCCACTTCTTGCTTGAAAATAGATCAGTTACAAAAACAACTGTGTTGGGAGAAAGTTGGTAGTGGGACTGTGAAACCCCACTCGATGAGTCGGATTTGAAAACATATAAAACCCTGTCAGATAGAACGAAGTATCTTTTTTGCCAGCTCTTGCGGGCAAATAGTCCTGCAACCATTTTCGATTCGAGATATATGTTCATCCAGCCCTGCTTTGGACTAATGAAACATATATCACTCAGCATAACTTGTGAGGATATTGCTACTGATCCCCGACCTGCTCCTTGTGCATATCCAAGTGTTGAATGAGGATACCCTTCTGCAGATGGGGACACTACAGCAGGCTGCTGTTGCTTTTCATCAGGCATAGGGTTAGCACTTATGGAGTTTTGTTGTGAATGTCCTCTCTGCCCCCATGTTGTGTCACTCTGTTTGTCATGGCTACATACTGCTAGATTATTTACCATTGGTCCAGCTGTTGTAGTACTCCAGGGAGCTGTCAAAGTAGTAGCATCAGTGGTCTCAAGGGATGGTCCTGCGCTTGCTGGCTGATCTGACTTGACATCATGGGCGGCATTTATTCTCTCTATGGAAAGGTTTCTAATAGGTCCTCCCTTGTGCATTTGTATGCTGCTGTGGCTTACAGTATTTGACCTAGACAGCGTGGCATGTGCCAGCGACAAGTTGCTTTTTATGTGCTGTAAATCTGATGGAGTCGCTTTATTCAAATTGTTCTTGTCAGGTACGCTTTCAACATCGGGGAATAGACCTTGTAAGCCGGAAGAGGATAGCTTGAGAGATCTACTCCTTCTATGTTCGTGCTTAGTGCGAGCATCAAGATCCTTTCTAGACTGGCTCGACGTATGATCAGAAACTGTTGTCTCCCGAGGGAATGAGACTTTGCTGACACCAAGCCCAAGCGCTTCTGTTGTGCGAGAGAAATGGATCTTTGAAAGCTCCTTGTGCGCAATTTCAGAATCTAGGAATGACGGCCTTCTTGCCTTTCTTGCCAAAGAATTGTTCTCATCAAACCTTAAAGGTACTTGGCGCTGGACATGATACATAAAAACGCAGCTTTGCAGAGAGTTAAGTGCCTTCAGGGGTGTTCCCAAAGACATTAGCGCTGCCTCATACGCAGATACTTTGTTGTCTCTCTCGTCAGATGAATCGAGCTCACGGGCCATGATCCTGAGGATCTCTTTGTCAGGCATGTCTGAAATGTTGATTCCGTACCTGTTCCATGACTCTTGTCTTGGACAAACGACTGTGTCCTTGGGTGGCGGCGGCAACGATTCTCGCATTATCTTGTAGCTATCCTTTGACAGCAGTACGCTGCTGGGATTTATAGTGGTATAGGCCGAAGAGCCAAACTGCGCCCTGGCACGGTTCCACTTCACATGGGGTGATCCAGAATATAAGGGAGAATTCATTACAATAGTTGGTGATGACAGAATAGAATGGTTGTCATCGTAGGATATCCTTTTAGGACCATAGTGGCGCGAGTATACTGTGTGCTCGGTGGCACATTCTGACCACTCATCTGCTGAATAGTTTGGTTTTTCGTTTATTGGTCTGGTATACGTGCTATATAGCTGCGGCGTTGCTGCTGTTGGTGTCATACCACTACTTTCCCGTTTGCTCGAGCCTTCTTCTGTTGGAGAGATAGCTTTGAGCGAAGATACCATTGTCATAGTATTATCTTGCAAATCGACTTCTACATGTGTCAAAGCAAACAATATGATGTTATAGCAGCCGGTCACCCTAGTCAAAAGCCGCAGTGTACCAGAATACAAATATGGGGCAAGAGTAGTAATCTCGGCAGTAGAAGAATCCAGAGAGATCAAATGGATCATATGGCGAGAGTATTGTATTCCAGGCATGAATAGGGTCTAGTTTTTACGGAGGCGCAAGTGATTTGTCTTACCTTACTTATATACGAATGCTTATTATTAGTAGCGGTGCTTCAAATCAACGAAAAGTCCAGCTTCTAGTTATGATTGAGCGCCTAGTATACGAAGATGCTTTTGAAGTCACACTCTCCGTTGATGCTGTTTTGTTTCTAGTTGAAGAGTGCTGGAAATTGAACAGAAAAAAACAGGGCTCTTTTAGTATATATGTACTTGTGAGCTATTTGTATATAAAGCCAAATATGATGTTGCCTAAGTGGTATATAACTGATTAGAAATTAAAAGCGGAGGATAGCAAGATGCAACTGGAATGTTTTTGCACAGAGCAAGGATCAAAAGATGTCAAATTAACCAAATAAAGAGGGGAAGAGCGAACAAGAAAGGGAGGAAATGTGGGTAGACCAAAATAGTATGTGCTTGCACAGTGAAATTTGTTATTGATATGCCAGGATAGGAAGCATGGTAGGTCAACAAGGTTAGATTAATGTGTGCAAAGAAGACAAACCAAGGACATGTAAGTGAACAGAAAAGGCTTGGTCTCTGCGGGTGTGTGTTGTGGAAGTAAAGTGAAGATAACAGTAAAGGATGAAAAAACCGAGTATACAGACTGAAAAATGACTGAGTGTGTAAGTATGTATAAAGCTGTGTGTAACTTGGCTTGAATGGACCGCCAAAATAAAACAAAGCAAGCGGAGAAAAGGCCAGAGAAGAAGGGCGATGATAGAATGCTAGAAGGGCAAAGGCCGACTATATTTGCCCTTACTTAATAAGGGTAAAGCGGGACAACATATATAATTATGCCAACGCGGCGGCAGAGCGCCAGCACTTGGGTTACCATAGAACTAGATTTTGGTAAGACATGGCGGGCAGGCATGAGTGGCTAGAGATCTTCCAAGATTGCCGCCTTTACATTGATGAATCTTGCCCAGGACTTGTGTCCAGTATCCCAACAGACAATAAAAGGCACAATAGGCATTGTCATGGGGGTTGAAAGTGAATGGGAGCGATATTGTGAGAGAGAATGTTAAAAACAAGCCCATTAAAAACGCTTACCTGGCTCACGGAATGAGATCTATCAAGAGTGTATGTGTGCGCACTTGCAATGCGTGTTCTCCAGGACCTTCAAGGAAGTATTAGGCCGGACGATAACTTGTCTATCCAGCCGAATCAAGCTCAGCAAAAGTTTTAAGATCTCAGCAAACTTTGAGCCCAACCAGATATGGACCCAAAAACCAACCTAATAACAAACAGATACATATTTGTTATATTATTCCCATTAAAGGCAAATATCATCTTGTAATTATGCAGCATGTGTGACCAAAGAGTCCGAGAAGCAAGGACCATAATGGGGTTCTCGTCTTGGAAGGAATGTGGCTGGCTACATTATTGTCTTAGCAGAAAGGCACCGCAATACCCACAGACAGATATGTTTGCCACCAATAACGCACAGGTTGCAGCTAAAAGAAGCTGAAAAATATTTGCGAGGCTATAGAAGGGATAGCTGTTGCCTAAGTGCATATTGAGGCCCACTATAGTGGCGACTTGGTACCTGGAGCGTTGCGGTTTAAGGGCACAGGGACCTCTGGCCAGACACAGATGAAGGAGCAGGGCCCCGTGGTAGTGCACATATGTGTGTACATGTGTTCCCTGGCATGGATTTGGAGAACCCATATGGCCCTTTCATAATAAGGCGATGGCGTGGAGTCAAACCTACCTGAAAGTCTGATAACGGCGCCGATTTGTCTCGGAGAGGTGGGTAAGCTAGTTCGGGGTTGTTGTGGTTGTGGTGGTAGTAGTAGCGGAGAGTAAATAAGGAGAGAGAGATATATATATAGTATAGATAATAAAGACTGACAAATAGAAAGAAAGAGAATCAAGTCCTGTCGGGCTAGCTCAGGACTAAGGAAAGCCGTATACTAGCACTAGAAAACAAACGTTATATGTGGGCTGCGAAGGGATGACAATCTAGCATTGGTTGTACTGATGAAGAACAAAGCCAACAAGGCCGGCCAGAGTACAGGACGCACAGGCTGGGAGATCATCAGAACGGAGGGCTGAGGTGTAGGTTTTGGTGGTCATGCACCGGCCAAAATCCCCTTTTGCCAAAATGAGCGGCTTTTCTAATGGGAGGCATCAGCTGAGTTTCCAGGCTTTGTGGGAGTCGTAGCCTTCACTCCCCACTATGTTATAGCAGCATCGTGACTTGGCTACTGGCAATGGCTGCATGCAGAACAATCGCCTTGTCCTCCATCCACAAATTGCATGCTTCAAGTGCTTTTTATTGACTGTTCTCAGCCCGCCAATTTCAAAATATGGTTGCATCTCGAGCATTTCTCTCTGGCTTCTCTGACGTTTTGACACCTGATTTCCAATCTACACGGCTTAGACCGAGCCCCTTTTGTAAGGCAAGTGACAACAAACCACTGCTTTGTGACACTTGCCTGGGAATACAAGCTATGCTTGGAGGAGTGTATTTGTATGCCCGCTCGGAGTAGCAGGCTTTATTCTTGCCAGATAGACATCGATGTCTTTGAGCACTTGCTTAACCTTGTCGCCTTATGTGAGCATTATATAATAGTGGGCTATTCCCCTGTTCCTTGACCTTTGTTGCGCCAAGCCAGATGTGTCAAAGCAAGCCATCTATAGGGGCTAGCACCACCATCTGAGGATAGCAGCCAGTGATCATGTCCTTAATCGGGGAGAGGATTCAAGATCGGAATCTAATTAAATTGGCATGTCTAAAAATTTTAGTCAACTTTTTTTTTGCTTTATAGCTATGGAAGTAGGCTAATAGCCATTTAATTGTGTATGGCACTACCCAACATTTGATGCCATTCGACCCTTCGCTACTTTCTGTTCCCCTTTCTCTTTATTGTCTATCCTACCTCTTATTGATATTGGCATTCTGCTTTCCTTCCTTTAAAAGCAGCAGACCGCTAGAGTGTAGATAAAACACATATACCTTTTATATAGCTTCGGAGAAGGGTGTCGTTGATAAAATGTCTTCTATATACAATTTCAAGCGCATTCAGCCGGTCCCAGGGGCCACCGACTTTTTGGACATTGTCCTGTCGCGGACACAGCGAAAGACCCCAACTGTGGTCCATCCCGGCTACAACATTGGTCGCATTCGCCAGTTTTATATGCGTAAAGTGAAATACACCCAAGAAACGTTTGATGAGAAGCTGAGTCAGATACTTAACGATTTCCCTCAGCTCGATGTAAGTATTTGAGCCTCTAATTCGATGAATGTTTTTCCCATTGTTCCCCGCGAAATATGCAGACTTTAACCTGCTCTATGTAATGCAACCAAATAGAACGTCCACCCATTCTATGCCGATCTCATGAATGTTTTGTATGACAAAGACCATTATAAGCTTGCTCTTGGTCAAATCAACACCGCAAAGCACCTTATTGATTCGGTGGCTAAAGACTACACTAGGCTCTTGAAGTTTGGTGACTCTCTCTACAGATGTAAGCAGTTAAAGCGCGCTGGTATGGGTAGAATGGCTACTATTATGAGGCGCCAAAAGGATTCTCTTGGCTATCTCGAGCAGGTTCGCCAGCATTTGAGCAGATTGCCCTCGATCGATCCAAATACCAGAACACTAATAGTTTGTGGTTATCCAAATGTTGGAAAATCTAGCTTTATGAATAAAGTAACCCGCGCTGATGTTGATGTCCAACCATATGCTTTCACCACAAAGTCTCTGTTTGTTGGCCATATGGACTATAATTATCTTCGCTGGCAGGTCATTGACACTCCTGGAATTCTTGATCACCCCCTTGAGGAACGTAATACCATTGAGATGCAGTCCATCACTGCTCTTGCTCACCTTCGCGCCTGCATAATGTTCTTCATCGATCTTTCTGAGCAGTGTGGATATAGTATCAAGGAACAAGTCAGCTTATTTAATTCGATAAAGCCACTTTTCACAAACAAGCCCACCCTTCTGGTCATTACAAAGACAGATGCTTGCAAACTAGAGGACATCTCTCCTGAGGACCGAAAACTCGTTGAGGATGTCTGTAAGGATGGCTCGGTGGAGTTGTCGCAGCTCAGCACCTATCTTGACGAAGGTGTAATTGAGACAAGAAATCTTGCTTGCGAGAAGCTACTCCAGCAGAGAGTTGCTATGAAGCTCAAGGGACAAAAAGTCCATGATGTTCTTAACCGTGTTCATCTCTCTGTTCCTGCCCCACGCGACAGCCAGGACCGCAAGCCATTCATTCCAGAGCAAATTGCCAAGCGCAGAAAATACAACCCAGATGATCCAGACCGCCCTAGACTTGAGCGTGACATCGAAATGGAAAATGGAGGTGCTGGCGTTTACAATGTTGACCTCAAGAAGAAATACCTGCTCAAGAGCGATGAGTGGAAGTATGATGTTATTCCCGAGATCATGAACGGAAAGAATGTTGCCGACTTTGTTGATCCAGATATTGAGGAGAAGCTAGCTGAGCTTGAGCTTGAGGAAGAGCGTCTTGAGGCAGAGGGTGTGTACGACTCTCCAGAGGAGGAACTTGATGAAGAAGAGGAAAAGATTAAATCAATGGCCAGAGAGATTCGTCGCCAGAAGCAGATTATTGCTCAGGAGTCGCGTCTCAAAAAGGGACTCAACAGACCTGTCATTGTTGGGTCTGTTAAAGCCTCAAGACAAACCAAGGACGACTTTGCCAGCCATCTCGAGAAGCTTGGTGTGTCTTCTGACGTCGCGGATACTCGTGCCAAGAGCATAACCCGCAAGCGCACTCATTCTTCGACCCGCGACCCAGCAGAGGGCATGGCCCGCGGTACCAGTGTTGCTGCCCGTGCTGTCAGTGTAGTACGTGACCGCTCGACCATGGGTCTTTCCTCTGATAAACAAGCCAAACTGGCAGCCAAAAAGAAATCGATGTCCCAGCGTAAAGGAAACCTTATGGCACGCGCTGGTGAAGCCGACAGATCCATCGGAACAAAGATGCCAAAGCATCTGTTTTCTGGAAAGCGCAAGATGGGAAGCACCGATCGGCGCTAAGCATCATATTAAACCCAATTTTCTATATTTTATCATTTCATTTTTGTTTAATCTATATTCATCTTCAAAAAATATACTTATTTATACTGGAAAGGATGCAGGGTTTTGCTGATTGAATTTGATATGTGTGCAAACAACTAGATCAAATAATCCTTGGATGAAAAGGCGATTTAAAAAAATAAGGTTTTATCAGAGCCAGTTTAAACATTTTACACCGCAGAAATATAAATAGCTGGGATTTTTAAATCCTGGTTCCTTTGTTCAGCTACCAGTCGATTATTGAAAATTCAATAAAACATGTTTGGTATAAAAAAGTGGTTCAAGGAAAACAACAGCTCTAAGAGCAGAATGGATATCGGTGGTCCTGATGATGAGACTTTATATTATGTAATTGACAAGTAGATCCGCATCATGCTTTGAAAGAGTTGCTAGCAAAACCCTTTTAGTTAAATGGTGATTATAACTGTGATAGTAGGTAGATTATATTATGGACCACAGGGTCATTGAGGTAAGGCAATGTTAGCTTAATGAATTGGCTAGGCATGGTGATAGTGGTTTGGACCCATCATGTTAGCCATTGATCATTGTGTGTTTTTGTTTGATCTGTGGGTCAGCTTAACCACATAGTGATGTATACTTTCCGTATAGGGAGTTGGCGTAGAATATCTCTTGAAATGGGCACACCATGATGGTATTAATTTCAAATCATGGGAAAGCGCTGCAAATTTGGGGCTATGTGAGTTTGCTCTGAACAAATACTGGGAAAGCGTAAACCGCGAAATTTGGACTAGCCGGATTCAATAACTAGCAATGTCGGTACAGGCTATTGGGGGATCGCATATTGATGAAGACATCAATCACTCTAACGACTTGAGCTCTAGTCTAAAGGGCGCACCAATACCTTCTGTTGTGGTTGATTACCAGAAAATTTTATAAGCACCCATGATTGTTGGCCAGGACTCTAAGAGAATAGAAATGTGCACTTTGTATATTCTCTTATGTTGATAGCAGTCTTGTTCGCATTTGCTGAGATAATAAGGTCGTCGTTCATACCTATGGACTCAAAACCGAGATACATTAGCAATGTCATTTTCGAAGCAGACGCTGCTGTTAGTTCCATAATGAAATATCGCTATCTCTAGCTGAAAAGACAATATCGATACACTTTGGGTTTGATTTTATTGCTGATTTAAATACATTTAAAAACTAAAGGAGTCACTGCGAAACTACAATATTTGCACATTAGTAATGTTATTGTTGCAGTAACTATATACAAATAAGTTGCAATTTGCGTAAAAGCTAACCAAAGCATGGATCATAATGTTTGAAGAGTACTCTCACATTATCACAACGAAGATCCATCATAACCAGCCTATATGGAGACTGTTTTTTGGAAATGGCTAGGCTCTAAAGAGTTTGGAAAAATGGCCTTGGGCCGTCGAATCCGGTCTCCATTTGGACTATAATTTTTGGAGGGTACCTTTTAGTAACCAAAGATTAAAGGGATAATCACAGCCAAATAAGTGGCCAGCAGAAGGTACCTTAAAAAATAATCGCCTATATGGCAGCAGTCTTTTTAGTTGCATCCATTATTGGAGTCTACGAGTTTTCGGAGGGTGACGGAAATCCTTCTGGCTCTTGCTATATCAAATCCTTGAAGATGCTCTCTGCTTGTCTCCTTGATACCATGGGTCCACTCATACCGTGCTTCTCCGCTCATTGCATAGACATCTCCAGACTCTAGCAAGATTTTATGGTAATTTTCATAACAAAGTGCCTTTTTGGATACCCCATATGGCCCTTTTGGATCTTGGGCGGCGGCTTTTAGTTTGTCAGCTTGGGTTGCTTTGCGAAATTGCATCACACATGGCCCACCAAAAGAAAAGCCAACTACACCATCCTCAAACCTAAATAGGTCAACATGGTCGCCAATACCTTCTTCGTCATCGTATAGATTGATTATTGCTTGGTTAAAAAGGCTTGGCGTTCTATTCCTGATACTTGCTGGAAGAAGGCTTGGGTGAAGCCTGCATATTTGCTCTAGGAATGAAAAGGGGTGGAATTGCGGGAACTCGCCAAAGTACATACCCTGGTTTGTTCTAGGCTGTATGTCGCACGTATCGCCACTTTTGGGTGTTTCGGAAAAATACACATGTTCAAGATATTTGAAAAAGGCCGTTGAAAGTTCCGGAGGTAGTATGCGTTTTTGAAAGACAAGTCCTGGTATCTCTCTAGCTTCTTCTGTGGCATCGTTGTTGAATAGAGTGCGGATGTCTACATTTTTGATACAGCCCATCAAATGGCTGTATGAGTTGTCAAAGGTATTTGGTAATGTGACTTGTTTGCAATGTTCTTGTGTTTCAGCAGTTTCAACATCAGAATCTCCAAAGAGATCCCTGAAAAGCTCTCTTTCAGTTTCCCCTTTGCTATTGGTACCCATTGCTGTTATCTGCATCCAACAAAGTCATTCTGAAAGCCATAATGATTCAAATAAGTATAGAATCGAGTATGATTTACTGGAATTTCTTTGAAGTGTTCTAGCTATGGGTTTTAATTAGTGATACAACTACGTCAGGGACTTCAATTTAGTATCTTCCAGTATGAGGAAGCGAGTCAAGAATGCCAGGCCATGAGCAAAGGCATGTTCAAAATGCTTGGCCGTATTAGTATTCTTACTTTTTTTAAAAAAAGCTTTGGTTTTGGGTTTTGGTTGAATCCCTTTACTGTACTAATCAGACCTTTTGTACTGCTGAGGCAAAAATGGCGAATCGTGTATAATTTCTCTTTTGTGCAGATCCTGGATTTTGAAAACTTCTATTTGACCACGCTGTCAAATGTCGTAATATATATTAAAGATTGTTTTTAATGCCCAATAAGTTTAGATCTAGGCCCAATACGAACCAAAGTAAAATATCGAATTTATTCCCTTGACTAGCAGGTCGAGGACTGAGTCTACCATTATTATAACATAGACCTTTTATTAGTGTATGTGGTCCATATGGAATCCACTTAATCAAACAAAGACCTTATTGTAATATACCAATCTTTAAGCATACTTTTTACCTAATGGCTTAGTATCTAGGGATAATTTTAAGCGTGTGATAACGTGGTATAAAAGAGCATTGAAACCGGGCCTGATATCAATAACCTTATATCGTTTCGATTTCTAATATATTTTCTTGCAACTTGTCCATCCAAAATGTATAAGCTTGCAATTTCTACTATTGTGCTCGGACTCCTCTCACAAACAGTCTATTCTCAAAACGCAAACGGCGGCTCATGCCCAGCCAGCGAGGAGGGCCAATATCGTTGTCAAGGTGCAAATGGACAATCCCAAAGTATCCTGTGGTGTGTTAATGGACAATACTTAACCATCAGCTGCCCATCAGGAACATACTGCGTAAACAACTTTGATAATGAGCTTTATTGTGGGTACCAAGGCGATCAAGGACTCCCTCCATCTGTAGTTATTCCACCTGGGTTCGCAAATACTGGCACTCCAGGTACTCCAGGTGCTCCAGGCACTCCAGGCACTCCAGGCGGTCCAGGTGCTCCAGGTGCTCCAGGTGCTCCGGGCACTCCAGGCGGTCCAGGTGCTCCAGGTGCTCCAGGTACTCCAGGCACTCCAGGTACTCCAGGCACTCCAGGCACTCCAGGTGCTCCAGGCGGTCCAGGTGCTCCAGGTACTCCAGGTACTCCAGGCACTTCAGGCACTCCAGGTGCTCCAGGCGGTCCAGGTGCTCCAGGTACTCCAGGCACTCCAGGCACTCCAGGCGGACAAGGTAGTTATAATGGAAATGGGTCACAGAATCCAGCTCCTCCAGCTCCAGGAGTCTACAATGCTAATGGCAATCGTCCTGCTCCTGGACAATATAATAATAATGGCCCAGCTGGAGGAGTTTATAATGGTAACACCCCCGCTCCTCCTGCACCTACTATACCTCCTGTTCCTGTACAACCAACCACTGCTGCACCCCCGCCACCCCCACCGTCTCCACCGTCCCCTTCCGTTCTCCCTTCATCATCACAAAGTGGTTCAGCAGCTTCATCTGGAAGTTCAGTCGTCCCACCTAGAAGCTCAGCCACTCCATCTGGAAGTTCAGCTGCCCCATCTAGAAGCTCAGCCGCCCCATCCAGCAGCTCGCCAGCACCATCTAGCAGCGCTTCCGCATCAGCAAGTGGTTCTGGGGTACCATCATCACGGGCATCCAGCAGCTCACCAGCACCATCTAGCAGTGCTTCCGCATCAGCAAGTGGCTCTGGGACACCATCATCACAAGCATCCAGCAGCGCATCAGAAGCATCTAGCAGTGGATCAGAGTCGGCCAGTGGCTCATCTTCAGAATCAGGATCTGAAAGTTCACTCAGTGTCTCTCAGTCCAGCGCTGCAAATGCACGTTACATTTGGATTGAATAAGTTTTTTTGGTTTAGTTCAATTTTTGAATAATTTTTGATACCGACAAAAGCATATTCACACTATATATATTTCAAATATATCCTCTAATATTTAAGTTTGTGGCATATGGGTAGTTATTTTTGAAGGGTGAAAGTTTACTAGTAAAACTGGACATCCATTTGGCTGTGATTGAGCCTATAATCATTGGTCACGAAAATTTACCCTTCATAAATTATTGCCCATATTAAGTGAATTATAATAAAAAAGTTTGATCGTGGTATTATCAATATCTGATTTGATTACCATATAGGTTTTTCAGTCAGCCTCAGTGGTTCAGGTGTTGCTAAACTTTTATTTTTTTTGTTCATGATATATACATTGATCAATTTTTGGCAAAGTAATATATGATGGCTAAGCAAAGCAACAGTAAAGATTCTGGAAAAGATGGAAGCGACAGCATAAAATCAACCAAGACAACAGCTTTTGCGGAGTTAGTAAGTAATGCATTTGCCAAATTTGAATAGAAAATTGATATGTAGTATTCTTGAAAAGCATTTTAATAGTGAGTATGGTAAACTGTGATTGTATAGGGTGTCATGAAGCAGCTATGCGAAAGCTGTGAAAAGATGGGTTATAAAGCACCTACAGACATACAAAAGGAGGCCATACCGTGGGCACTGCAAGGTATTTTGACTTATAATTATTCACATAAAGCTACCATGATGATGTATGCAATACAGTTTAGATATAAAGCAAACTGATAATATTTTAGGTCGAGATATAATTGGACTTGCACAGACAGGATCGGGAAAGACCGCAGCCTTTGCTATACCTATTCTCCAAGCATTGTGGGAAAACCCCACAGGGCTATTCGCTTGTGTTTTAGCGCCAACAAGGTGAGATTGACGCCCTTTTAAGCGCTATTCGGACCCAACTGCATAATAGATCAATCTGTAAAAGCAACATTTGTTGTCCCTGCAATTATAGAGAACTTGCTTATCAGATATCCGAGACATTCGAGTCTCTTGGTGCTGGTATTGGGGTCAGATGCGCTGTAATTATTGGTGGCATGGACATGATGACACAGGCTATCGTCCTATCCAAAAAGCCACATATCTTAATTTGCACCCCAGGCCGACTTCAGGATCACTTGGAAAACACAAAAGGATTCTCACTCCGGACACTCAAGTACCTGGTTATGGACGAAGCTGACAGGCTTTTGGATATGGACTTTGGACCAAAGATCGAACAGATTCTTAAGGTAATCCCACGAGAGCGTAACACATATCTATTTTCTGCCACAATGACAACCAAGGTGGCCAAGCTCCAACGAGCATCTCTGCAAGATCCAGTCAAGGTCGAGGTATCCACGAAATATTCGACCGTCGAAAAGCTCAAGCAATACTACATGTTTTTCCCACACAGAAATAAAGACTGCTACCTTGTATGGCTACTGAACGAGATGGCTGGGCAAAGCACAATTATCTTTGCAAGGACATGCCATGAGGTGCTTCGGTTAGGATTGCTCCTGCGCAATCTTGGTATGGAGGCCATTCCTCTCCACGGCCAACTTAGTATGGAGAGGCGACTTGGTGCGCTAAATAAGTTCAAGTCTGGTAGTCGGCATATACTGGTTGCTACTGATGTAGCGTCGAGAGGATTGGATATTCCTTCTGTAGATTTGGTTTTGAATTATGACATCCCAACCCACTCAAAAGACTATATACATCGCGTCGGAAGAACGGCCAGAGCTGGTAGATCCGGACGAGCGATATCTTTTGTCACACAGTACGACGTCGAGCTTTTGCAGCGTATCGAGCATGTCATCCAGATGAAGCTACCCATATTCCCATCGGACCAGGAGACTGTTCTGATGCTCCAGGAGAGAGTTGCAGAATCGCAAAGGTACGCTATCATGGAGCTAAAGGAAAATGCCGCAAAGAAGAATGGGAGAGGAAGGAAGCGTGGCAATTACGATGATGATGGCGATGAAGGAGGCAGAGATGATGGAAACAGTGGAGCAAACAACCGCATTGTGTTTGGTGGTGCAAAGAAGGGCTCAAAAGGGCCAAGGGGCAAGACGGGTGGTAATAAGCGGGTAAGGAGCGGCCGATAACTTCGTAATTCTAAAAGCTCAAAATTAGTACCGTAATTATGTTGGCCACTTCCAAATCCTGGTGTTTGTGTCTTTTAAGGCATGCCTAGAAAAGTAAAGGGAACATCCTTGATATATAAAGTGGTGCAAAGATGGGTTTATAGAAACCCAGAAGCTATGTTTAGTACACATGCGCATATGTGTCTACTTGAACTTAGAAGTATTGAACCATTCTATTAAAATCCAACAAGTGTTTGCTTTAAATAACAGTATTTATTAGTAAAAATATATGAATATTTTGACCATTAGATCATCAATGAATGCAAAGTTGAGTCCATTTTATGTAAAATACTAAAGCCAGCTTGTATATGTGGACTGTGTTGTGGGTGGCACTGGTGGCCACTGCTGCTCCTGTCGACTCTGTGATGGCGAGTGGATAGTTGGTGGAACTCGTGGCTGAGCTGGGCGTGTGGGCCTCGTAAGGTTGTCGTTGTTGGCACCCGTATCCCTTCTTGGGATATTGTTATTATTGTTTACATTGTTGTATGTGGGTATGCGAGAGATGTTCCGGGCTCTTCTTGGAGGAAATGGATAAAAGTCAGAATCTGACAAATCATCTAGCGGGCTTGTGGTGGGATAGTCGCGATAGATGGCTGGCAAGAAAGAGTCTTGAGGAGAATGTGGAGGAGTGTAATGCATTGTTGATAGTTGAGGGGGAGGATACTTGTGGTATGCTGGCTGCATTTATCAGTCTGGACAGGTTTAGAATGGGCACTATTTATATACTTTGGGTGGCATTGGGAATTTCTTGACCAAACTTATATTAATGTGTCAACTTTGCAGCCCGAAATCAAGGATGTCGCGCAAAAATAGGCTTTGATTCCTGCAGCAGAGATTTTGATATGCCTACACAACAGGCCTTTGTCAATAAACGCATGTATTCAAGTCCCATATATGAAAGGTATTAATTAATTTACTTCATAAGTAAGCTGGGATTCTTTGGCCATTTCTCTACAAAGATCATCCGCATCATTATCAAGAAATCCCACATTGTGATTTTATATAAATACTATTTAGATATTTTCGCATAAAATAATCTGGATTCTGATTGCGGAATTTTTGCTCTCAACTCTTTGAATGTCAATCCAAGGTCTTTGAGGATGACAGACATGCAAGGTTCTATTAAAGTGGTCATTAATAGTTATATGGCAGGTTCTCCATCAAACGGGAATCGCGCTGTACCCCCATGCCTAATGAAAAATAGGCCTGAAAGCCATACATTTAGGCTGCTATTGGCAAGATTATTAGAGCACACTTTTAGAGGAAACTTTACAACAACACAGCCAGGCATGGGTCTTTTCACAAAGCTTATCTCAATTCGCAAAATTCATCTTGCTTTTTGGGAAATATGTGGCTGTGCGGGCAAGTGCTTGAAATGGTGGCCTTGTCTTTATGATCACAGTAATAATGCCTGCTTTTTATTGCAATTAATTATTCCCTAGGAGCCACATGCTATTTATTATTGGATATGGCTTTGGCCAAGGAAACAGTGCTAGAATTTTTATAGAAGATTATATAGTGCTTTACAGCTCTTTTCTAGTTGCATTAATATTTCAATAAAGGACCTCTTAAAAATCTAAACCTTTAGTTTGATTAGGACTGAACAAGCGAATCATCGGATCTGGCTTGAGTGACTCCTGAATAGCCCATAAGCTGGTATTAGTAATCACTCTGCATATCGTGGGCCAGATTTTCATCCAGGAAGCAGGCCTTTCCTTGAGAGCTAGGCCATCTGTACTAATAATTTTCATCTAAAAATGAGCCTAAACGAAGGAATTCATTCCCAAAAGCAGCACATGGATGTTGGGCAGCGATTGAGAACAATAAAGCACGTAGTCTTGATTCTGTCCGGAAAGGGAGGGGTTGGGAAGTCGTCAGTGACTGCACAGCTGGCATTATCGCTTGTGCAGGCCAACTTCAAAGTTGGAGTTTTAGACATCGATCTTTGCGGGCCAAGCATCCCACGAATGCTCGGCCTTGATGGAAAAAAGATCCATCAGGCTTCGGCTGGGTAAGTAGCCAGCTGTTCATAAATAAGATGCGTGCCTGTCCGTGGACTTTGAGACCAGTATGTTCTATACCACGATCGTTTATTTCTTGTCTCTGTAGATGGGTTCCAGTGTTTGCTGATGAGGAACAAAGACTGGCCTGTATGTCTATCGGTTTCCTTCTGCCCGACAAAAACAGCTCGGTGGTGTGGCGTGGACCAAAAAAGAATGGTAATGTCTTTGATGTGGTGTCTTATCTTGGAATTAATGGGCGCTTCTGACTCCTATGTGCATATTCTTGAAATGTAGCCATGATTAAACAGTTCCTTACAGACGTGTATTGGGGAGAACTAGACTTTCTGCTTATTGATACGCCTCCAGGAACATCCGATGAACATCTGTCGGTCCTAGAGTACCTCCAGGAGTGGAGTCCAGACGGCGCTGTCTTGGTCACAACACCGCAGGTAAGTTCCATGATTAAATACCTTCTTGATACGTCTTTTTATAGACCCAAAGGTGTCATAGTCATCGGCAACTGCTTTTTGGTATAGGGAGTTTCTCTTTCAGATGTGCGCAAGGAATACAATTTCTGTATGAAGGTTGGGCTGAATGTCCTTGGCATAATAGAAAACATGAGTGGCTTTGTCTGCCCACACTGCGACGTACGTATTTTATTCTGTCAACACATGGATCATCATTTTTGAAGGGCTAAGAGTAGAGTATAAATGATAATATAGGCTGGCCAATATGCACGATAAAGCTGGCTTACTATTAAAGATTAGTCCTTCAAAAATACTGATCCACATGTATATTGTATCTATAATCTGTTTTCTGAAGTACTAGCAATCTAATTTTGTTGCCTCTATATTGCAGGAATGTACAAATGTCTTTTCAACTGGTGGAGGAGAGGCAATGGCCAAGGAGTTCAACATCAACTTCCTTGGCAAAGTTCCAATTGATCCCAGCCTTACGTTATTCTTGGACCAAGCCCCTCAATCAGGCTCGTCAGAAAAAGACAGCAACAATAAGAGTCCAGATGGTCAGGGATCCTTCGAGGATATGATCAGGCGCTATCAGGAGTGCAAGCTATCATCGATATTTTCTGATATTATTGGCAAGCTGACCAGCAGTACTTCCAATGGTAGTGTTTAAACCCGTACCCAATGTGTTTACATTCTGGATTCATGAGCAAAAAGTCAACACTAATAGTTCCAGCAAGCCATGTACATCCCATTGTTTTCTATTCGATCGTTTTATTAAATTGAAAAAATATATTATCTATATACATTTGTGGCCAGGTATAAGTTGCCAGTATTGTGAGATTTTCAATAAGAGAGTATGGTTATATAAGTTCATCCCAACATTTCCAAGAGTCTAGCTTCACCAAAAGAAGTGTGAAATCCAGCAATATATTCTCTCCCAAGGTGGTGTCTAGCAAATTCTACTTCTTTCAATAAATTTATGGCCGGTAATCACTATGGCTTTGGATGTTGTGGGAGGGGCTTTTCTCATGAGCGAGCATGTGCTCTTTGTAAACAGACATGACAGTTACTGGCTATTCTCACATTAAATATCCTGGCTCGGGCAGCCAGCTGCTACTCACGCTAGCAAATCAGACTTGATACAAATTATTTGAAACTAGGCAGGCCAGATGACGAAAACATCCACAAAAAAGATAATGCCAGTTTGCTTTGTCTTCCAAAACTATTGCCTTTTCCTTTATTTGTTTCCAAGGTCAGCGTGCTTTTTGCAGAGGCAGAATACTTGTTGCATTCACATAATGTTCAATGACAATCCATGGGGTGCTGCAGACCCCACACCCCAATTCACAACCCCTGACCTCCGCTCTTCATTTTCTCCTGATGTTAGCAGTAAGCACATATATTATCTGTCTGGAAGGAAGGTACACTGCATTGCCCCCTTAGACAAATTAACCCACAAATTCACAACTACCATAGGGCTAAGTCATGACATACCCCCGCAACACTATGCATTATTTACTGAAGTTTCTGGTGGAATGGGCTGGGTGACCGCCGAGAGTATAAAGAACCTTCTGGTATCAGCTGGTCTGCAGGCAAGGCAGGCCCAAGAGGTAAGCAATTCAGCATCCCTATGCCATTTTTACCAAGCCATAATGCGAAAATGCCAGGAAATGCCGACACACACACACAACATATAACATTCCTTGTTGCGTAGATACTCACTCAGGTTGGCATAAGCCTAGAGAATCCTGCAACCTTGCCCAAGTTCAGCATAGCCGTTTCTCTTGGCATTCTTGCCCAAAATGATCTCCGTAAGTGTATACCTAAACCAGCCTTTCTATTATCTATACAAAATATCACATCTTGTGAAAATAACCAGGGATTGTTGTGGTTTTGGATTAGCCCCAACAATAGACACACTTGAGCAGTACAGAGATGGTAAGAATGCTGATAATTCATCTATAAAGTTTGTAATTTATATTTGCTAATATTTTATTGTATTTAGAACTGCCTGAGCTCAAAATAAACGAAAATACCGAGTTGAGCGATGATAGTCACAACAAAGATTCTGATGATGAGTTTGGAGATATGGTTCATGCCGACAAGGCACCTATTGCTGGTGCTGCAACCGCCGCCGTAGGCAATATGTCCCTGAACAATATCAACTCTAAATCAAAGACAGAATCAGAGCCTCTCGAAAACAAGCGCCAGAACCTTTCTGTAGAAGCACCAAAACGACCACAAAGCCGATCGGCAAAGACGTCTATGAGCGAGATGTCGGTAGTGAGTGAAGTAGAGAGCCATGAGGATCAGGAGCTGGATCAATGGAAGTTAGACAAAGAGGTAGTCACTGTCAAGGAAGCAAAGGAGAAGGGTGGTGTACTATTCAAGCATGTGAACTATGACATCACAACAAAGGTAATAATGGAGGTCCACTACAAACCTACATAGCTATTAACCCATTAGGTTGTTTAGCAGCTCTAACTCTTTACCTGTTATTGTATATTCAAGATTTATGGATCTCATGTTGTGAGGCGCTACAATGACTTCTTCTGGCTCTCGGAATACATGTGCAAGAAGTATCCTTATAGGATGCTTCCCAACATCCCCCCAAAAGGGTTTCCTGGTAAGTTTGCTTAAGATAGAGCACACATAGTCAACATAATCATTTTCCAAAGCTTTCTCAAAAGCACATATCTGGAGCACATACGGCCTGTTGTGCCCAATCCCCATGTGCTTTGATGGATATATTAGGAGCCGCCTTGCTTTTGTGGCCTTTTTGTGCTTGGTAGAGGTTTGCTCTTAAAATAAATCGCATAATTGATTGTAGTGGATCGACATTTTTTAGATAATCGAATCCTTGGTCTCAACCGCTTTTCCAACGCCATATTGCGGACGCCGTTTTTGCGAGCTGACAAGGCAGTCCAAGCATTTTTCAAGAACAGCGAGGTAACGTCAATATTGATCTCGCGCTAACTCTTCCTGTTACAAATCCATGCACGGTCTTTTAACGACAAACAACTTATCGTGTTATATATAGGAACTGAGTCGAATTATAAAGTCTAGCAACTTTTATCCAACTCCCGAGAGACCAGACATAAAGACTCTCCGTGGACAAGTAAATGCTGAAAGAGCCCAGCGTGTATTCTCATCTCTTGATAACATTGCCAAGAAAGTTAACCAAGATGAAGCTACATATCGCATCCAGATAATTTCTCAAGAAAAGATAGCACGATATAGTCAGGCCATAGGAGAGGAAATGTATAGCATTAGCAATGCTACTCGTCAGCACAATGTGCCAAGGGAGGCTAACGGTGGTCCTAGCGACATCCCTGAAGGTATCAAATCTGTGCTATCCTCTGCTCGTACAAAAGCAATGAGAGTTCTCCGAGAAAACGTTGAAGAGCTATCTATGCATTTCGGTAACACGTCGCTTTTGGAGAAGGCAAAGGTAACCACATATAAACAGAGACCTTAAGTTCACTACAAAGATTTTACATTTGTATTCCAATTTGGTATATTGGATCGCTATAATTTTATGTTGACACAACTATCTGTGGAAATTCAGGGCGAAGTCATAAGATCTGTTACCGCCGAGCACCTCCGCAGATACCATGACACTGTTGTATCACTCAAGGTAAACTGTTTCTTCTCGATATTAATTAGCTCTGGCATCCAGTACCACCTTATTTAACGCCAATGTGAATTTTTCATTTTACAGAACCTCATCGAGCGTCTAAAGGAGGCCGACAAGATGCCAGCAATTGACCGAGCCAATGACCGTATCCAAAATCTGCGTGAACAGCTTGGAAAACTGCAAAACCAGCCAGACACCAGTATTAGCTCCATAGAAAAGATAAACAGTCAACTTAAAACCGTAAGGACTAACACTATCGTTACAATCCCTGTCGCTTACCAAGCAATGCTTTTTCAAATAGCTTAAACTAACTAACCACCCTTAAAACTAAAAAATAGGAGTTCCAAACGCTGGACGGACTGAATTATGAGCTTGAGCTTATGCAACTCCGCTTCTACCAGGAACTAAAACGATATGATCGAAGCCTGGCCTTCCTAGGAACAATATATTCTCAGCACTCTGAGGATCAAATAAAGCATCACAATCTGATGCTGAATGCCTGGAAACAGGCTTTGGACGCGGCAAAGCACATGCCAACCAACCCGCTGGACTATGTCTAGATGCGCTGTTGTTAACCATATTGTCATCACACTTTTGTATAGCACAATTTTAACAGGTGCGCTGCTAGGGACATGTATACTCCCTGGCTTTTGTACCACAAGTAATTTACCCATTTTATATTCTTTTGCGACTCCAAAACAAATGTTTCTAAACAAAACTGCTTGCACCAATCACGTTTATCCCATCAATTTGCTTTCCTTAAGCTAGTTTTTGGTCAGATAGTCCTACCCTTTGTTGGAGATACAAAGTACTTGGATTGATTTTCTTAGAATCAAATCAGGGTCCATCCTTATGAAATGGAAATCAAGCCTTTCTGACACAGTCAGTCAATTGTCCCAGTGTGGTTTTAATAATAGAGTGGTGTTTACGACACACTCAAGACTTTGTTTCGTTTTAGATTCTTTGCTTAAAATCAAATAGACATGCTCGATATTCTAAAACGTGACGGTGGCAGGGTCAAGCGGCGTGTGATGACAAGGGCTACCTCGCCATCGTCCCCAAAAATGTCAACGAAGGCGGGTCAGCCAAAGGGCCATGGCATGTGGGTCTATGCTGCAATTGGGGGCATTACACTGCTTGCGTTGCTGGGCTACAGGTATAACCGCAATATAGCCACATCCTCCTCCCAAGGTGCTTCACAGGCATCCGACCAGGACTACAAGCCTCAACAAAAGAAAACTATGAATCAGGTAGTTCCACCGGTCACGGGCACTACTCCTGGGGCAAAGACCGACTGGACATCTCCAAAGTTCTATCCACCATCTGTACTAAAAAAGTATAAGGATATACTTGAGCAGCTTAAGGAAGTAAAAAGCGAGAACAGGGTAGGGTTTTTTACCAGACTTCCAGCTCTAACAACCAGCGAGGTTGATGGGATTCTGCATCACAACGAGAGCTCCTATAACCCGCTAAGCTCTTTTGAAGTCAAATCTGGGCCCAACGCCGGAACCAAGCTGGGGATCCGGGTTGATATGAACCAAGTTGCATCCAACAGTCCAATTGAAGACTACATGACATTTTCGACCCTCCAGGGTCCCAGCGTTGATGAAGCTGCTGCTTCGAATTTAAAGATCATGTTTGGCATGTTTGATGGCCATGCTGGGTACCTGTGTGCAGAGTATATCACAGAAAACATTGCATCTACTCTAAATGAAGCAATTGCAGCTGTTGCAAAACACAGAGGGTCCCAGAATCCAGAAGAGAAAAAGGCCAATGATAACTCTGCTGAAGATGACTCCGCATTCAGCATCAATACTATCGTAAGGAATCTTGCCGGAAACCTACCTGACGATGTCAGCTCTACGACCCTTGCCTTGGCTGCCGGGTTTACTCGTTTGGACCATGCTATTGTTGATGAGCCTCTTGTGCACTATCGGAAAAATGCCGGAAACGTAGATCTGGATAAATTGTTTGGAAAATCGGTTTCGGGAAGCAGTGGGCTGGTGGCTGTTGTTGATGTTGGTGAATCCAAGGTTACTGTAGCCAATGCTGGTGACAGCAGAGCCATACTTGGTGTCCGCACATCCACCGGTAAGTGGAGAGCAGTCCCGCTTAGCGTAGATCAGAACCCCAAGAATCCAAAGGAATTTGCAAGACTAGCAAAAGAGCACCCTGGCGAGGAACTGACATTAAGTGCCCGTGGTAGATTGCTGGGGGCGCTTGCCATGAGCCGTGCCTTTGGTGACTGCCGCTACAAGTGGCCTCTGGAGATCCAGCTTGAGCTGTTCCCGAAATTGCACAAGAGAGGCCATTATTATGCAACCCGTGCCAATAACTTCTACACGCCACCATACCTGACAGCATATCCGGACATCATCGAGCACACCTTGAACTACGCTACCGACAAGTTTATCATTATGGCATCTGATGGACTCCTGGATCATCTGAATAACCAGGAGGCAGTCGACATCATGGGTCGATGGTGGGATGCCAACAAAGGGTCTTCGTCTGGCCAGACTAATGGCGACAAATCGGGTATGGAAACCAATGCAGCCACTCATCTCATAAGGCAGGCATTCGAAAATGATCCCCGCGGTTTGTGGGGTAGACAAAGAATTTCTAGGCTTCTTGCCATCCCACCACCACATAGCCGCAGATATAGAGACGATATTTCTATCTCGGTCATATTCCTGGACCAGCAGTGAGTATTGGCAGTAGCATCCCGCTTACTGACATCCAGACGCTGGGTATAGATATACATCTGTTTAACTTTTTTCTTTTCTTTTCTTTTCTTTTCATACAAGAGTACTGTTTACCAATATGTCGCATTAGAGCCACATAAGCTATTTCACTTTTAACTGTCGAGATTTTTCAAACTACCATAACAAAATAGCCAATGATACAATCAATGCTTTAAGAAGGCTAAACAATGTACATTATGCTTCTAGCGCTTGGTTTTGCAAAAGATCACTACATTTCTACAAACTCAGAAACTGGACATCTGCTCTTTCCTATTAAGCCTGAGACATGTGGCGAATTGGCAAGGACTTGGAACCTGATGGTGCAACCATTATATTTGAACTTGGATATCGTCAAGGCCTGCCATACTGCCTGGTACTGCCTATAAATGGGATCATATCAAAATTAGTCATGGAAACAAGGAATTTCTGGGTAGAAGGATGATGGTACGCTTACTGATAGGCCACTCTAATTATCGCACACTGAGACGAATAATCCAGCGAAAGAATATCGACATGAAATCCTGTTCCAGTGCTACCATAAAGCTGGCCAAGAGCATCGGCTATGTAGCTACGAAGTCCCAGATGCCCAAAATCATCAAAAGAAACCGGACTGTCTTGATTATCGCTAACACTGTTTTTAGAAAAACATATGTGTGTTATGAAAACCAGGATTGGCTGAAAGAACATATTGGTCATACATTAGTTCATGATAATTCAGATAGCTACTTACAGTTTTATGAGAAAGTAGAAAAACTCAAACTTTGTGCATGTGAGTTTGAGTGTTTGTGTATGATGCGATTCAGTCGCGTTCATGCTGAGAGAGTGGAAGAAAGCGATCTTTTAAGCTAATAATAAGAAGCAACAAAACTTCATCTAAAGGTAGTAGTACCAGTTGATCTACTTTTAGCTATTCTTACTACCAAGTCCAGCATCAATAATATGATGATCTCTTGCCATTTAAGATAGCTCTGCCTTCAGTTATGGGCTGAACCGAATTTTTATATCCCTTGAAATGACATGAGGGACCATATCAAAAGGGCTTTTATATAGAAGATACACTCTCTGACTGTTATTCTTTGTTGTACTATTAGTACATCCGTGTATGGCCGAATTCTACTACTCATCGGCAACAGAATGGCTGTGGGTAGGTCCCAGCAAAATGTACCACAATTTTGAATAATTATTTATATAATTTGCAAAAGTTCTGATGTATGTTAAGATGCATTGTTTTTGGAGATGGTGCGAACTGACTTTTTTCTTGAATATATGTATATATTGCTGTTATTGTGATTTGACTTTTACTAACTATTGCATATTATTATTATTATTTTGTTTATATGTGTATGTGCTTTTATTACATTTTTGATAATATTTTTTTGGAAGGCCTTTTATATCTAATAACCTGTGAAATAAAGCCACTGTTAGGCCATAGCCAACATGATTTACCTTTAACAATTTTGAATGAAATTAGTTTGTCCCAAATGATTCAGAGTCATTCTGATCAACTTTCAATTGATCAGAGTAATCCTGGATTAAGTAAAATTCTGATATAAGGATTGTAATCCTTACTTTTCTTTTATTAGTTTAATTAGTTTAATGAAGAGTTTTGCTATTGTAAAACCCTGGGCTTCTGTACAGGTAAAACCAATAGTTGGAACTACTTGTCAATCTGTAGGATTGGCTGTAATAAACAACCAAGTAAAACCTTTGTAAAATATGAAACTTGTGCAATAAATATATACCTATAACTAAATCCTTTCAACCTAAAGTTTATTTCAAACAATTAGTAAAAGAATAG
>JANBPU010000102.1:0-58185 GCA_027575805.1 Mycoemilia scoparia | reverse complement strand
AATGCCTGTGTGATTGCTCTTTGAAAAACTGCTGGAGCATTACATAAGCCGAATGGCATCACTGTATACTCATAGCTACCGTCCTTTGTTGTAAATGCTGTCTTAGGAATATCGCTTTCTTTCATCCGAATCTGATGATATGCTTGTGTTGCACATTCTAACCACAATTTAGAATTAGATTAACACACAGCAGATTTCGAGAAATTATGTGATGGATTCTGCTGGAATCCATGCACAACAGGCATTTGACAACCATGAATAATTATGACATAAATTATGGTAAAACCCATAATAGGTATAAAATGATTAAGTACAAATTTTGTTATTAGCAGATTAACAACAAACTTTTATGTAGAGTTTTTCAATGTTTTCTTGGAGAACTCTCTCTGATTTCTATGACGTTTTTATGAATAAATAATTATATATTTATAAGAGAAGTGATGAGAATGACCAACAGAAACCTTATGAATGATAAGAACCAAGAGAACGAAGCTGCCTTGTCTGTGGGTTCACAAAGAACCTCTACAATTATTAAGCAACCTAAGCTCTATAGCTTGGTTGTATGTGTGCTCCTTTTTACCTTAAAGGTACCAGGTTCGATGCTGGTACTTTTCCTTTTATTTCTTCCGAACTTCGGCAGTTACATTCTTGTTTTAACTTGTTACTTCTTCCAGAACGATTCTGATAAGATCTTTAACTTTGCCGAAACTATTTTATAACCTATGGATCTTATCTGTATTTGTCAGACCCTTCTTTAAGCAGAGAACCTCTCATATCAAGCAGTAAGATCCTTACATACATATATTTTTCTATACATTTTTCAAACTATATAAAGAGTAGCTTTTTCCCTCCTTTTCTGATACTTCAGTATCTTTTTTCTATATTCTTTTATTTTTGAAATAAATACAATCTAATAATAGTTTATAGCTTAAATTTACTCACAGCTTGTGCCAAGTCGATCTTGGTAAATATTTCTGCACTATGAGTATCATTCAGTATATCATCAATGAGGGGTAAGGGAAACGTATCCTTAACTGTTGCATCATTAAGTGCTCTGTAGTCTACACAAAGTCTCATTGTACCATCCTTCTTTTTGACAAATAAGACTGGTGCACCCCATGGTGAAACTGATGGGCAAATGTATCCTTGCTTAATTAACTCATCGATTTGTCTATGGAGCTCTTCTTGTTCCTTGTGTGATAGTCAGTAAGGTCTTTTTGAAATCGGTCCCTGTCCTTCCTTGATAATGATTTCCATCTCTGGTCCATTGTCAGCCGGCTTTCCTTCTTTTGGTTTCAACAGCACATCCTTGTAGTCTTCTATTAGTTGGTTGACTATGTTATCAGATTGTTCAGATATCGAGTAGACCTTGTAAGTATTTCCAATAGATTGATCCTCTGTGCCTCCAACTGTGATGTAGCCATAATATTCGATTCCATCATTCCTTATAATCGCCTTCATCTCGTTGACTAATATTGGGCTTGTCTTCATTGTCGTGTCTTTGCTATACAGCTGGTTTCTTCTGCCATATATCATAAAGTCTACCATATTTCGCTTGCAGTAGATTATCCCATCATATTTCCAAAGCCAGTTGTTTCCGATGATCATTGTTTTGCTGATTGGGGCAATAAAACATTCGTATTGAACTGTCAAGTCATTGTTTAGGGTAATATCTACTTCCGTCTTGTGGGTGATTTGGTGATAAAATCTGCCATCAGCTAAGTGAATGTTGATTGGTTCTTCTAATGCTACTTGTTTGAGCCCTTCTGTTTCGACGGTCTTTGAATCAATTAGCGTAATTTGTGATCCTGAATCGATCAAGATATCGATCTGTTTCCCATTTAGGTTTCCATTGACATGTAATTGTGTCATTATCGAGTTAGTGTTATCTGATTTATTTACTAGCGAAGAAGAGATATAAATCAATTGTGGTACAGAATTGCGGCACTTGATGCTCCTCAATTCTGTCTGGCTTTTGGGTGCTTGGGGCAATTTCTCCACAAGTGTCTCTCACCACAGCCAATGCAAACCCTTCTTGCTAGTCTGTCATCGAACTCTTCTTTCGTAACCACATTCTTGAACCATTCATATTTGGGCAGTCTTTGGTATTGTACTGCTTCTACATAGGTTACTCTAGGAGTTTCATCCTTAATCGTCGATATTGCATTGATGTCCATCTTATTACTCTCATCTCTCATCTGGAGTGCAGTAAAGTGAGCTCTACTATAAGAGATGACGCTTTCTAAGGTAATTGTTGTCTGGTCATTGGCATTGGCCATCATTCGCTGTACTATGGTATTCGGCATTCATGAGAGAAAGTTCATTGCACAATGTGTCGATGTGGGGTCTAACTTGGCCATCGTAGCTAAGAGTTTGAAGTCTTTGATAAATTTATCAAACTCTTTAGCATTCTTTGGTGATGCTAGGGATGACCACTTGAGGAAGGCATCAAGTTGGTTTGCCACACCTGCATATTTCCTCAAAAGGAACTCTTCAAATACATCCCATTCTTTCTTATCCTTCGTGTTCGTGGCCGCCCATTCATTGTATTCGTTGTTTACCAGCGAAGGCAGCTTCATCTTTGCTAGCATGACCCAATAGTTTGGTGGGATACTGAAAGATTCAAGACGGTCTCTAGTATCTGCCAACCATGGTCCTACGTGTACTGTTTTGTCACTCTTTCCTTCACTCATTAGGGGATTAATGAGGTCTAGGAAGCGAGAGAGTACTTCCGGGGACAATACTTCTGTTTGTTTTGTTGTCATTACTTCGTTCATCTTTTTCTTGTTTTTCTGGTTTTCCTCTAGTCCTAAGGTCAGGGAGGACTTGTGCATTGCTACCAAATTTTATGTGAATAATACGTAAAGTATAAAAGAATAATTAAGATTTATGATGAAATAATAAAACCTAAAAACTCTGACCAAGAACTAAAAGGAAATAGTAAATACTATCAAACAACTATTCTCATTTTGTTCCATTTAGACTTATGGGTTGAGATTAATTACATTGTCATGTAATACCTATTTTGTTAGAGATATGAATCATAGAATAGCAGCCATATAGAAATTTTCTCTATAAAGAGACAGATGTTAGCTCTACCATATAATACTATACAGAGTTGTTTTATTCTTTACTTTTCTTGAGCTTTATCATCTTCTAGAGTTAGAAGTCTTCACCTAGTCACAGCCTTTTTGTCCCCCCCAAATTTAATTCTTCAATTCTTAATTTTACTTTATTTCATTATATTATCATCTATAAAACCCATATAAAAAATTTATATATTATAAAAACCCAAAACATTATTTCCCTTATTATTTACCAGCCATGACAGATATTTCCTCTTTGCCCAAGGACAAGGCCACTCCTGAAAACACACCAGCTGCTGAACAAGCAAGCTACAACATCAAGTCAAATTGTCATGAATTACTTTGTATTCATGCCAAAACAGACATTACAAAGAGACAAAGTATAATATGATTTACTGATGATAAGCATTATACCAAGGATGCTATCTTTGTTCTTTTATATCCTTTGGCAGTACTTTATTCTTTGTACTAAACATGGGATCTGCTTTTATCCTAAAGAACATGACAAAGTCTTAAAGACAAATAGACAACAAATACAAAGAGATAATATTTTATCATATAGTTTATAGCATATTTTACTAGTAGTCTATACTTTTGTTTATAGTATAAAAGGTTTTGTTATTTCCCTTACATTTTATTCATCACGGACTGTTCCCTACTGATTACTGACTTTCTGTTGACTGATCCCTACCTTTTATTGACTTTACCAAATAAACCTTATTTTTAACCATAAATTTATTGTCTTATTTCATTCTAAACTTTAAGCAAGAAATACTATGTCTGCTAAACCTACTACCAAGCTACCTATGGCCCTTCCCGAATCTTCTGGCCCTGTGATCAGTGCAGAGCCTATCAACATAATAATAATATTAAGTCAGTGTGGCCGAGTGGTTAAGGCGTGTGACTAGAAATCACATGGGATTTTCCCGCACAGGTTCAAATCCTGTCGCTGACAATTCATTTTTGTATTTTTACTTTCATTAGATATCATATTCTAGCTTTTTGGCTAGAAATTTTTCTATATAATTATTTGTATTAATCAACAGAAATAGCTGATATTATCAACCATGTAGTTTAAAGCCGTCTTTACATTAACCTTCTTTAGGTCTTAATGTTGCTTTCATAATTATTAAGTTTAAATTGAAAAAAGCATAATGGGGCCATTGTTATTCACGTGAGACGGAGATCCAAGACAATAATGTGAAAGAGAACGGGCACATAAAGGCTGGAAACTTGTTTAGTGTGGTTAGAGGCTAAAAGCACGTGCCAGTCACTCCTATTTTGTTGTTCTGAGTTTAGCACACTCTCACTATTCTGTAACTATTCCAGATCCTGTCAAACTAATGCGTTCAAGTACAATACTGACCTACTTTTATGAGTACACAAGCAAGTGTGGATTGTTTATGATATTCCCAGCATTTAATCAGTCAGTCCAATGACCATTATCGTTACAATCGTCATCATCAGGATAGGGGGGTACTGGAAGGGGGATGATAAAGGTACGTTTAGATCATAAACAAGCCAAGGGGCTTGACGATTCGAGGGGAGGACACCAGTAGCATGCAACCAAACAACTGTAGGTTTGAAAACTGGCCAGTCAACCAACCATACAACAAAGAGCCCCTTCAATATGACTCAATGCTCAACTCTTCCTTGCCCCCTGTGTGATTTATACTGGACCAGAAGAGCTACCTGCTAGCCACAGCATTTTCTTTTTTACTTATACTTTTCTTTTCTGGTCCTTTTCTGTGGGTTTAGATTATAGCCACTACGATTATATACATACATTCTAAGCTACTTTGAGCGAATAATTATGCTGCCTTTGAAAGCAACAACGACGGCTGCTGTTGCTGCTGCCACTCGCCCCGCATTGAATTCAAACAAATGTGCAAGCAGCCCATTACTTCGGGCCGGGACAAGACTTCGTCAACAAAAGGCCAATAGTAACCCGTTTGCTGTTAGAAGCTTGCCCAGAAGCTTATACACGCTACCATCGTCGACAGTTTCAGGATCGCGCCGATCAATGGCTTATCAGAAACCCAATGTCTTGCAGCAAAGAAGTATATCAACTACACCCAAGGTTTCGGCTGCTGAAGAGGCAGAGGAAGAGGACCCACTAAAGGCCGAACGCTTTGTTGATGAGGCTGATGTGGTAATCGTTGGTGCCGGGCCAGCTGGCCTTTCTGCCGCGATTCGTATCAAACAGCGAGCTGAAAAGGAAGGTAAAGACATCCGTGTAGTGGTAGTCGAAAAAGGCGGCGAAGTCGGCGCACATACCTTATCGGGTGCCGTGATCGAACCATCTGCTCTAAGCGAGTTAATCCCCGATTGGAAAGAAAGGGGTGCGCCACTGTTGCAACCCGCACTTCACGACTCGATGGTATATTTGACAAAGAAATGGGCTATTCCGATGCCCCATCCTCCACAAATGTCAAACAAGGGCAACTACATTGTAAGTTTGAGCAATGTTGTAAAGTGGATAGGTGAGCAGGCTGAGGAAATCGGCGTTGAAGTCTTCCCTGGATTCGCTGCATCAGAAGTCATCTATGACGAGCAGGGCCATGTAAAGGGTATTGCTACCAATGATGTCGGGCTGGATAAAGACTTCAAGCCAAAAGATAACTTTGAGCGCGGTATGGAAATCCATGGAAAGGTTACACTGTTTGGTGAAGGCTGTCATGGGTCGCTTACAAAGTCACTGATCAGCAAATTCAAGCTGCGCGATGAGGGGCAGTATCAGACTTATGGACTGGGCATCAAGGAGGTTTGGGAGATCGATCCAAAGAAACACAAGCCTGGCACGGTTATTCACACACTCGGATATCCCCTGGACTATCAGACTTATGGTGGCAGCTTCATCTACCACCTGCAAGACAATATGATTAGTCTTGGATTGGTGGTTGGACTTGATTACCAGAACCCCTATCTAAGCCCATACAAGGAATTCCAAAAGTTCAAGGATCACCCCTTTGTGCGCCAACTTCTTGAAGGCGGTCGTGTCTTGTCCTATGGTGCTCGTGCCCTGATTGAGGGTGGATTCCAGGCGGTTCCAAGACTGGCCTTTCCTGGTGGTGCTCTCATTGGCGACAGTGCTGGATTTGTTAATGTTCCAAAGATCAAGGGAACTCACAATGCCATTCGCAGTGGTATGATGGCCGCCGATGCTGCTTTCGATGCTATCGTTGCTGGTGGTGATGCTGGTAGCATGGAGCCAATCAAACTTGATGCTTACCAAGAAGCCTACCTCAAGAGCCCCATCTACAAAGAATTATATGAGGTTCGTAATGTCCGTCCCTCTTTCAACACACCTCTCGGCCTCTTTGGTGGTAGCATCTGGTCGGGGCTTGATACATTCTTCCTTAGAGGAAGAGTACCATTCACATTCAAGGTCAAGCATCCGGATCATCAGATGCTAAAGCCTGCCTCACATTTCCGGCCCATCGACTATCCCAAGCCTGACGGTAAAGTTACTTTCGACCTACTGACCAGTGTCTCTCGCACTGGGACCAACCATGCAGAAAACCAACCAGTCCACCTCAGACTCAAAGACCCCAAGGTTCAGGTTGCACATAATCTACCAGTGTTTGATGGCCCTGAGCAGAAGTTCTGTCCAGCTGGTGTATACGAGTACATTGACGATGAGGCCCGACCTGGCCACAAGCGCTTCAACATCAACTCCCAGAACTGCATCCACTGCAAGACCTGTGACATTAAAGATCCCTCACAAAACATCAACTGGACTGTTCCCGAAGGGGGCGGTGGTCCCCAATATGTCGACACATAATTAATCTCATGCCGGCGTGGCCTTTTCTTCTTACTAAATGAACATAAGCTATCCAAATTTTCCAGAATCTGCTGTCATATTTTACCAATACTGCTAATAAATACACTCATACATTTATACGCTTAATCTTAAATACAGAAAATGTACAGCTATATAAAGATCAGTTGAGAGTGATTTATTTCAAAGAACCAAAAGCAACAAAATACGCAGCAGAGAATAAAAAGGCATTCCGGTTATTACCATGTGCAATGACAGGGGGGTACAAATGTTTGTATGTGTTTATAGTATAATGCTATTGATAATAGTGGCGGTGGAGAAAGAGAGAAAACATCGAGAAAGTACAAACTCTTTCTTTCAACCAGATTACTATTATTAGAAAATGATATCGGAGTCAGTGTGGTTGGAAAGAATATTTGCAAACTCTCCTGACGGACTAGTCTGTGCCTCCTTGTCTTCTTTATTCTTGGATTCTTCGAGTAGCTCGGCTTCCTTATCAGCCTTGCTGGCCCTTTCCTTCTTCTTGGCCTGGACCTTCTTTAGTCTATAGAATTCCTCACGATCCATCTCGTCCAGTTCCGAATTAATATATTTAATAGTATTTTCGACGCGGGGAATGATAACATGCTCAATAGCATTTACACGACGGTTAGTAAGCTTGATAACTTCGTCAAGAATAGAGAAGGCTGTCTGCAATGATGCCAAATCAACCAATGTCTCGGCAGCCTTTATGTAAACTTCCTTGGTTTCTTGGATCTGTTGACCACCTCGACCAAGTCCAGTGAGCTCGAAAGCATCGGATCCATCCAGCTTCTTTTCGAATATAGGCAGTAGCACACCAGATACGTTTTCTTGTCTAGCCTCGATCTTAAACGATGCGGTCTTTACGCTCTCACGAACTTGGTATCCGATGTCTCCAGTTACATAGCTGACTTGAGCCAAAGAGAATGATGCGTTCTGCATAACCTTTCCCATCAACAATTTTGCCTATCAGCATGTCAATGAAAAGACGATATGGTGTTACTTTAGTTTGTTTGTTGTCATCTCTAAAAACAATTATAAATGAATTCGACATAAACGAATTCACAGACATATAATTGTTGTATAATATTGACTTGTTCGGAACACAAACATCAAAGTGTAAATGGACCTGACTTTGTTGAAAGCTACTTGCCTCCTTAATCTTTGTAACAATTTCACGGAAACGAGCAGACAAAGCCTCGCTCTTACGTTTAAGAAGCGAATGGCCAGTCTTAGCGCCCTTCAGGCGTTGCTTTGTAACTGTCAAGTTCCTATATCACGCACAAATATTGCGTATATAGCATATTGATTTTGCATACATTCAATTGACGCAATAGAACTAATAATGCAATTGGCTAGTTGGGTAAGGAACATATTACTCACATGCGTGTAGGGAATACATTTTCTCTGGGAGCAGACATTTTCGGATTTAATGTTTATAACTAACACTTGGGTTTAGACTCAATTCACAGTAGCTACTATCACAATTAACAAATGCGGACAACTAAATAAATAAAAATAGAAAGAGAGGCAAGAAATATATGTGTTTGTATATGTATTTATGTTTGGGTTAGTTAATAACAAGGAGGAGAGTTACACACAGAGACCAACACAAACGCCTTTAAGCAACAAAATATGGGTAGTGATAATCTGGCAAAGTGACTCCAAATATTAACAGGTGATGTTGTGTGTTGTTGCTCTCTCTGTGTTATTGCTCTGTTTGCGCATCATGGGATTCAGGGCTAGCAACTCTCCCATTACCAGCCATGATTTATCCTCGGTGGCTCTCTATCTGGTTTTTGGCCACTTACTAATAATTGTACAGGACCATATATATATATGTGTGTGTGTGTATGTGTGCTTTGATTCTGAAAATGAGCTTAAAGGATATTCAAAGAACTTTGCCAAAGGTCGGCGGCGTTAGATGATCTGTTTTCATTTTTCAAAGAGCAATACACATCATACAAAGGGTAATATCGATATTACTCCCTGCACTAATAAGTTGCAAAAAGCCCTTATTAGAGGCTATATATTTTTGATCAGAGCTAAGTGGCAGAGAGAGAAATTAACCCATAACAATGCTGATTTGAGTCAAAATATTTCATAAATATTGTGAAATGGTTTGTCTTTAAAAGCATCGTAACAAAAAAACCCCTCCCCCACTTTTACACATCTATTCACACATTTCAAATGATGTCGGACACAAAAGATGCTTCTCCTACAACCACAAATAACACGGCCCCCAAAGCCAACACAAACGAAGAAATAGACGACAAAGAAATTGAAAAACTACTCAAACAGCAGGAATCGCAACTCCCCCGAGACCAAGAGATCGACCGAATCCTGTCAACATTCAAACTAGACCCCTTCTCAATCCTCCAGGTCCCCGTAATATGCACCCCCACCGAAATCCGCAACGCCTACCGCAAAAAATCTCTCCTAATCCATCCGGATAAGGCCCAACATCCAAAGGCCCCAGAGGCATTTGAAATCCTAAAAAAGGCCTCGACAATGCTGAACGACCAAAAGGAAAAAGAGAGGCTGACCAAAATGATGTGGGATGCTGAAAAGGACCTTATTGCAAAATGGAGATCTGAGATCAAAAAAGGTACCAGATCGGCATCAGATTTAGAGGGAGACAACTTCGATACGACAGATAAATTTAGGAATGCCGTTAGAGAACATTATAAGGACTTCACCGTCGAAATCGAGTGGCGTAAACGACAGAAACTTCGTAAGGCGATGAGAGAACAAGGCGAAGAGGATAAGAAAAAGGAAGACGCTGCGCTGGAAGCTAAACGAAAGCGGGAACACGAAAAGGCTTGGGAGGAATCTAGAGAGGATCGGGTTAATAGTTGGAGAGATTTTATGAGTAAATCGAAGAAAAAGAAGAAATCAAAAAAGAATAGTAGCTGAAGTAATAGCAGTGTTAATATATAGGGATCTAGATTTAGTTTTAAAACCTTTTGGTTTTTTCTAATGTGATTCAAATAATATGATTTGTAAAGTTCAATAAAAATTATAAATGGTTTATTGTGTCTTGTCATCGAATATGCTATGCTAGGTTGATTCCTGCATAAATGTCACTACTTGATATCAGCTCCTTGTTTGGTCCCAAGTTGAACCCCGCAATGTTTATAAAATGTTGTATTTAAAAAATGTTATAAATGAAAAGTCATATACACGCCTTATTCGGTTTCCATTCTGTTGCTATCATCGTTGGACTTTTGACGACTTTGCTTCTCCTTCTCAACTTGGCCTGCAATAGCCTTTAAAAAGTTCTCAACGCTTGTACCAGCAGTAAAATCAAGGCCTAAAAATAATACATCTAATGAGCAAATGTCCAAATATTATACCACAAAATATTCAAAATCTATATATGCATCTTACCAAATTGAGCAACCAAGGTATTCATCTCACCACGATTCAAGCCATAGCTTAAATTGCCAACAGCCTATTAATAACAAACAAATGCAGTATACTTAAATATACACTCCTCTAAATCGAAACTTTAGTCTTGAACTGAAATGGTAAACTACCTGTTTGAATGGAGTGCTACCGATAACAGTGCGAAGTCCACTCTTGGACTTTTCAATCCCATCAGGAATTAGAGAATACAGATCTACCAATATAGATCACAAATGTTATAACAATCATCATTCAAGACAGTTTCTATTCAATACCAAAACAAATATTTATAAAGCTTACTCTTGCAAATCTCTTCATTTTCAAGAATAGGATCAATATTTTTTATAGAAAGAACCTTTACTAGATCGACTATTATCATCAAAAAGTAGTACATATTATATTAATTTGAGCTTGTCCAACAAGCCATTTGAAAAGAATGTTACTTACCTGGTGATTTGAAGTTTTCCAAAATCTCCAGCATCTTTAGTCGCTTTGTGTCTCTACTCCCAGATTTTGTAGCTGCAGTGTCACTAGTACTTTGACCTTGACTATATACATACCAATAAAAAACAAACGTACATAAAGCATACATGTTTAGTAACCAAGTATATATATATGTAAATATAATATGTAATGGAACCAACATCATCAATTTTAATACTGTTAATGGAGAATAATAAGAAGAAAAGACTGTATGAGGAAAGAGAGTAGCACCAATGCATATATATATATATATATATATATGTGCGTGTAAATCAAAATTTAAAAAGGATACTTGTATATATGTATGTATTAGATCGATTACTTGCTAGTTTTGGTTTCCACTGCTACCAATATTGGTATTTTTCTTTTCAGCCTCGATTTCTTCAACCTCATCCCCTTCCATCTCAACAACCATTTCAGTATCATCATAATATTCTTCTGGAATATCGCCGTTTACATATTCCTTGAAAATCTTCTTGTATGGCTCGTAGTCAGGCTTTTCTTGCTTCTCAACATCCCACTCTTGTAACCAGAAAAATACATGTTCTCCTGATGATTCGAATCTAAATCCCCAAACTTGATTAGACGGCTCGTTTAAATTCAAAAATTTGGAATCTCCTTCAAACAGATATTTTTCCTAAAATAATCATGAGGTGTGATTTTGTTATCATTTGGTCTATACATTGGTATGCACAAATGCAGATATGCTCTTATATATATATATATATAGAAAATAGGTGTATGACACTTACATCAACAACGGCTTTGGTTTGACGGTCTACAAATGTTAACTTTCTTAGATCATCTTCCTATAAACATATATATATATATATAGGCATACAATATGTTATAGGGATTATTTACAACTCAATCATAATTTTTATAAATCCAAACAAATCAGTTAAAACAACTTACAACATTGAGATACAAAAGTCTATATATTCAAACATATATAAATATAAATATTATTATTACTAGGACTTAATTATGTACAATATGACATATATACAATTGAATGAACGAAATGCAATATAGTTCAATATTCTTACCCTTTTTCTTGAATTGGCTCAACAACTTTAGTACCCTCGCGTCTTTGACAGCGACCAGCCTTACAGGCCAGCAAGGTAGAAGAAGGCAATTTGAACTCGGAGACATAGGCTTTTGTCATAGCCTTTAGAGAATCTGGAATAACAATGTTCGACATTGTGGATTAACTGAAAAAGCAGTGAAAAATGAAGAAATGTATAAATGAGATTTGAAATGAAATTGGTAAGCAGGTGAAAAGTAAGGAGGGGGGTAATACAGAGTGAACAAAAAAAACTGACACTTTTGTCTTTGTTAGAACACAGTCACTACTATTAGTACTACAACTACAATCTTCTGGTTTCTCTCTCAACCCAAAAGTGCTGACGTGTCTACTACTATCCAATTTGTTTTAAATTATTAGTTTGCTTATTATAAAGTTTTGGAATTATGGTACCTTTTAAAAATAACTATCCACTTGGCTAATTGTATTCATTGATTCAAAAAAACTTTGTATCATTACCACATCACACACCCCTTATTAATATTATTGTTATTAGACATAATTACTATTATTAGTATCAAGGATTATAGCTATACATAAAAATGATTTATAGCATAAAACCAAGTCAGTGAGTGAGAGAAAAGGCTTAAAAAATAACATTAAATTTATCATTTAGTCATGAATGCTTTAAAAGTAGAACCAACCAACCAACCCAGCCAACCATCAATATTTAGTTATCACCAAGACCTTCCAAAAGCTTGTCTTGCTGAGCCAAAACATCGTCATTAGCCTTCTTGATACCTTCAGCGGTTCCCAATTCTTTTGCCTTTTCTTGGAGCTTTTTAGCAAACTCGATATTGTCCTTGATGACTTTTTTCTGTTGGTCCTTGAGAGAATCGGATGCAGTTTCGGGGACCGGAGACGCGCTGACGGTGAGTGATGTGAGGACAGCCAGGGTTGCGGCAACGTAAAGAAGGGTTGAGGCAAACTTCATGATGTGTATGATGTATTATTATGACGGATAAAGATGCAAATATATGGCTTGAAATATATAAATGGATATAGAGGATGAAAGTGAGAGTGAGAGAAAATGTACCTTGAGACTTAATAAAACAAAACGGAATTGGACTTCACCAGATGGCTATTTATACGAAATCGCAAGTGTATGGCAAGTAGGACAAAGTTTTTGTTGCCAAAGTGAATATACAGAAATGCATATGGGTATTTTTGTTGTTGCTGTTGCTGCTGTTGTTGTTGTTGTTGCTGTGGTTATAATAGCGATAATGCATCGCAAGAGAAGAAGGTAAATTATCACGCAAAAATAAGGAAACTGACTGAAATTGGTTAAAACAATCGTCGATAATAAAACCATATCATGTCAACAATGAAAGCTATAGAGCCTGTGAATGCGAATGGAGTTTCCTGGAACAGTGGTTTTGGTATTCAAGGCCACGAAGCAGAGGGAGAGGGCAAAGGAGAGAGTGGGGAGATGCATCACTATAGTCGGATCAAGAGAGCAAATAGATGGCTTGGATGTTGACAGATTCCTAAAGAAGAACAATACTTGGTCAAGATGCAATTGGTGGCAAGGTTCGTTTTTTAGCTTGAGCCACAAGCCATTTTGCTAGTCCATATATCCAAACCATCATTGATAATAACGACAGCAATAATAATGAGACTGATAAAGGCAAAGCCGATTATTAGCATCTACTCTAATGGCAGTTTTTGGTTTCGTTTTTAGACAACGTCTGATTGGAATGAAGAATTTGGTAATTTCAAGAAATAAGAGGAATATCTATGTACGCATGATTTGTTGGAATTATTCAAACAGGAATACTGCTATAAAACTACACGGCCTGCCACGCCTATTCTGGTGGCTATAATATTTAGTCACAAAACGATGTGGGAATACAGCTATTTTCTGCCACCGCTATTGGCATTATTATTATTATTATTATTGTTACTAACCACCACAGCAACAATATCTACAGTTGTTGTATCCCAAGATGGCAACTTACTGGACAGGCATTGCAAAAGAAAGAGATGAGAAGTTGGATCTATCGTGAATATCCAGCATATGAGGAAAGAAATGATTGAACAAAAGTTACTAAATGCCACCACCCACCATCCAATTCCCAACACCACATACACTCACCTAACCAACCATACATCCGTCACAACCAAAAAAAGCGATATTTTTCATTGCAGCGATTGATTGAATCAACCAAATGTAATCAGAGAAATCGATTCTTGAACTTGCTCTCTCTTCCTCCCTCTCACCCTAAATTTTCAGTAAGGGATTTCCTGGTTACAAAAACTGGTTTTTAACAAACCCAAAAATGAGTATCTGTAACTTTGGGGGGAAGGGGGTCAAACTAGCAGCATTGGTATCATATTACTCGCAACGGCGAATATAAAAACGCACTTTTGCCCTAGCGCAATATTACATGTAGGTAGTAGTATCAAACATAAAAAGACATGTGGATTTCGAACATTGTAGAATGAATATGTGCGAGGGTGCCACCACAACATCAACAAGTACAAAGATAATAGCAGCCTCTGATATTCAAAAAAGAATGGATATGTAAGGCCTTCAAAACTGGCCGACGTGCGGTATAAATAAATGTGCTGCAGTTCCAACAAGATAGTACAGATGTGAATATGCGTGTTGCTCAGGGCAGCTGTAGTGTCTCTGCTGGCTAGCTAGCTAAGTGTACCTTGGTGTGTAGAGTTGGTGGATTGATTTGTACAACACACAATGTCAAGGGAAAATCATTCAGGCAGTTTTAACTCGGAGAAGTTAACTTGAGTCCGATCTTATCAAAACCCAATGCGCTGCCAGCATAAGCTTTGGGTTTAAGCTCCAGGCCCACCCAAATGGTAGCAGCATTTACTAATAAAATTCCTGTTTCACATTTCCTTTTTGCGCAGGCCTAATGGTCATCGAATAGTGGTACTACCGTTATTATCAGCTCCATCATCACAGTGGAAAACACTCACAATTTTCATTTATTTGCGCGCATGTTGGCATTTGGTTGAAATACTGGCTTTGGTGGTAGCAATAGCGTGATTTGGAATTTATTGGGGTCTGTGCCCCATCAGTCGGTAGTTTTCTGATATTTTTGGTAAATCGGTTTAGGCTTTGTCCGAACTAACCCGCAATTGGGTTACATTTGGTCCAGGACCAGGGATGATCCAAGCGAGTGTGAAGCTTTATAATAAAGCAGTGCAATGATTGTCCAACATTTCCCTCACACTCGCGCTCTTCTCAGCACAATCATCAGCAAAGGACAGCTTTTCGATCTGAAGCAGCAAGGCCAAGCAAGGTGCGCAAAATCAATGGTACATTGCTGTCTTGCTTGCATGCATGCATGCAAGCAAGACAGCAGTGATGGTTGCAGATGGGTAAATTTTACACACAATAGAAAGTTCCAGCTGTTATTTGGCTCTGTAGCACAAAGATTCAAGAGGGAGAGAGACAGCAACAGCTCCTTGGACACCCACAATAAATTCATAAGCATTGGAGATCAAACAGGTAGCCATGAGCCTGTACAGGCCACAATGGATGGACAAGAAGTCGGGGAAGGCGTGGCGGAAACTATATGTCCTGAAAAATGAAGTGCTTATCAGCAATAATATGCCAGGATAGCGCAAGCGGGATAGGCTGCCAAAATGCTTTGTTGATGAAGTGCACACCCCGTTGGCCGGTTTGTTGGGACAGTCAGCCCAACAACAACAAACTAACGTCTTCTGGGATGAAAGAAGCAAAAGAGAGGGCCTGGCCTGCTGGTTGGCCGACCACCTCAAGCAGTGGTGAATGAAAGAATGAAGGGACGGCAGGTGGGAGGATGGCCGCTTCATGTATGCCTTGACGAATGGCTGTAGTCCCTCAGCAACAAATGCTAGCCAAATCGTTGCACACATGTACTTGTTAACTCGGCTCTTTTGGGTAGAACAACTCTTCTGTTATTGCATGCCCTGTCTAGCATTATTCGCAGTTAGTTTAAAATGGCCCCTCTCGCACCTCTGGCCTTTCCCTTTCTTGATACCACCACCACCATCACCACCAATTATCAGCCATTAGTGACTTCAACAACTTCTGTAAAGGCCCCCCTCCTCCTCCTCCTCTCATTTTTTCCATTTCTATCTTTTGTTCTTTGCTTTAAGCCAAAGGCATTATTATCCATTTTTATCAAACTCTCTCCTTCATTTACTATTACTATTACTATTACTACTACTACTATTATTATTATTATTATTATTATTCTTATCATAGCCTCTCTCCGTTGCCATATTCACATTAGTTCTATTATTACCATTGTTGTTGTTGTCGCTGAGCTAACATACATACATACACATAAACACCCACTCACTGAGTACACTCGTTTGCTTGATTGTGCATACGGAAAGCTCAAAACACCTTAACATTTATTCTAACAGTTTCGAACCAAGCCTTTTTTGCCTCTTTCTTTTCTCCGTGCGTGTGTGCCCGTGCTTGTATATATAAAGGGCTTGAATCCTTGACCCGTTTGATTTACATTCTTGGGGTCTCCCTTCTTTCTATTTTTTGCTTTCTGTTCCAAACAGGTGTCTGTGATGCTACTGTCATAATCACCACCATCACATACTCTCCAGCCTAGTCTTTAATTGCCTTTACGTCTCTTTCATACTTTGTCCCATTATTGCTATCATGAATCGGATATCATCAGCCAGCTCAAATGCATACTTCAAAAATGATGACCGCGTCAGCGCAGCCAAAAGTATCACAGCCAATACTGCTACTACGAGTAGAGGGACTACTACCACCTCAAAGCCTTTTGGCTTAAAATTAAAGCCCCCGGGCCTGTCCTTCACTGCGGCGGTTGTTCTATTAGCCGGGTTTTCCATTACTGTCTTGGCTGCTCCATTAGATAGTCCGACTGCTACTCCCCATCCGCCATATCACCACCATGGAAGCAAAGTTCACCAAGAACCCGAGATTAGCGGCCCAGACTATTACTTCCGCTTGTTAATCTGTGCATTGCTTGTCCTTTCTGGTGGTCTTTTAGCTGGTAAGTCAATATTACAGATATATGCGCATATTGCCTTAAAAACAACCCGCACATATTCACATTCTCTCAAAAAGAACTCATATATTGCCAACAACAACAACAACATCACCATCATCATCAAGAAACTTTGGCAATAAAAGTTTTGCTACTTGCACATTTGCATTTACTAACCTGTCTGTCTGTCTGTCTGTCTATCTATCTATCCACCTGTTTGTCTTTTTCTTGAATCTTCACATTGCCATGCATATATGCACTATTTTGTCGCAAAAAACATTCCGATTACTGCCGAAACTTCTTCCATATTTGTCATACACAATATAATGCACTACCGCATCTCTAGGTCTCACTCTGGGATTGATGTCTTTAGATGAGACCAACCTTCACATTCTGGCCACATCGGGCACACCAACTCAACGCGAATACGCCAAAAGAATCCAACCTATTCGTAAAAATGGACACTGGCTTCTCGTTACCCTTTTGCTAGGAAACACTGTCATCAACGAGACACTCCCTATTGTCATGGACTCGATCTTTGGGGGCGGCGTAACCGCCGTTTTGGTATCCACCGCCTCTATTGTTATTTTTGGTGAAATTATCCCTCAAGCCGCATGTGCTAGATATGGGCTTGCCATTGGTGCCTTTTTTGCATGGCCCGTACGTATCCTGCAGATCATCATATCACCTTTGGGGTACCCAATCGCATGTCTACTTGATTGGGTTTTGGGCGCTGATCATGGTATTACCTATAAGAAAGCTGAATTAAAGGAATTGGTGTCTCTGAGTGATACTGACCATGGTGGGTCATTGTCCAAAGACGAAGTTACCATTATTCGCGGTGCATTGGATCTTAGCGAGAAGCTTGTTGTCGATGTAATGACTGACATAAAGAATGTTTACATGATCGATGCTAACTGGAGATTGGACCGTAAGCTCATGTCAGAGATTGTAAAGAGGGGACATAGCAGAGTGCCTATTTACGAAGACAGCCGGGACAATATCATTGGTGTCCTTTTGGTCAAGTCTTTGATTCTGCTTGATCCCGATGATTGTGTTCCTGTACGTGAGGTCAAGATGCTTCCAATTCCTTCTGTCACTCCAGATATATCGCTGTACGATATACTCAATACCTTCCAGGAGGGTGGTAGCCACATGGCCATTGTCATTGATAAGCTTTCTGGATCTTTGAATCCCAATTCAGGATCGGCAGCCGTGGGTGGTGCTGGTGGATCAAGTATTTTATCTGACGAGCATCAGCGTTTACTTGCTTCACAATCACCATCAGCCGCAACTCGCTCGCGTTCGAGACGTCGTATAAAGTATTTCAACCGCATTGCCGAGCTCAACAAGCAGGGACCTATTGAATACACTACTGGAGGCACCAAGCCAAATGGCGGTGTGCCCCTTGGTGTCATTACTCTTGAAGATGTGATTGAGGAGTTGATACAGGAAGAGATTATCGATGAGACTGATGTATTTGTCGATGTGCGCAATCGCATCAAGGTTGTAAGAGCAGTCTCGCATGCCAGGCCCGCTGACACTATCATAAAAACAGGTGCTGGTGGCGACCAAATGTATATTTCCGATGAGTCTAGCCAACAGCGCCAGGATGATAGAAAACGTGGTCAGCCAAATCAGGTCCCAAGTCAGCCATTATCGATGACATCTCAGCTTCTGTCCAACCTATTGGCTCCTTCAACTGAGGTACCTCACGCCGTTATCCAGCAGCAGCAGCAGCAGCAACAACAACAACAGCATCTCAGAGGTGATTCCTTGGAGAGCAGACCAGGTGGTATTCCCAGAGCAAACACTGCTTCAACCTCGTTGGCTACTACAGCTTACGCAACACCAGGTGGAAGCAGAAGACGTGAAAACAGCCTGGACATCGGAGATTTGTCTATTCATGACGGCGAAAACACCCCACTACTACGTGGTGTTAGCAGAGATAATTACAACGACTATATAATGACAACCGTTGCTCCTAGAAGATCTTCTGTAGCAGCCAGTCATAGTCGCGGAAACAGTACCCAGAGAAGAAGAGTTCGTCGTGGGGTAGCATTCAGTGCACGTCGCAGAGCATTGCCATCTGACCCAAATACCAGCTCATCTGATGAACATACTCAGATATCTCAGTCGTATCCAGACGATCATGGATCTGATCATCCTTACAGGTTGTCTAAGAGCAATGGAAAGACCAGTGATGGGGATGGCGATGACTTCAGAGACCAAAATGGTCTCCATACTATTGACGATCGAGATGAATATAATGACGAAGAAGGTGATGATACTGTTGAGTACCATTCTGATTCTGAAGCTACAAGGCCTTGTAGCAGAGGAGAGCGTGGCTATAAAAACCAGCGTTGATTTGGCTACAGATGGGTGGGTTATTGTTGCTACTAAAGGAAAGAGACAAGATGTGTCAAGTATTTATTTGATCGTCGTGTTATATTACGACTACTATCATCATTGTTTTGATTATATTTAAGTTCTATCAGACTATAGTGTGAAATCTTGTAATTCTTTAGTTTATATCTTTTAGTATTTTATAGCAAAAGCTTGCACGCTCGTACACACGGGCATTATTTATTTGCATTGTTTTTCTTTTATTATAAAAAGGCCTATATCAAAGCGAAATTATCGTTTTAGAAAAGAGTTGCCATAAAATAGGAATCTCCAGCCATTTATCTGACTGTGATGTAATCCAGCCTTATGTAATAAAGTGTTTGTAGCAAAAGACCAGTAATAGACATTCTTCCCTGGCTGTGACTGTATATTAAATTATTGCTATACATTGGCAGTAAGCAAAAGTTTGTCTCTTTCAAGCCATAACCTTTGACATTCTACGCTCTGAATATTTTATTGTTGCTATGAAGCAGCGGGCAGTTCCAAATAGCATCAATCCAAATCAAAACAAAAGTTAGGAGGGCGTATTTGGAATTTAAACACCTACTACTAGTATTTTCGTTTTGGCATAGATTTTGTTATGAGATGGGGTTTGGATGAGTGTTTTTGATCCTTGGAAATATCAGTGGATCGAGTAATCTATTCTCATGAGCCAGCGAGCGAATGTTTTGAAATTATGGAAGGAGGCTATTTTGGGGTATATAAAGTGCTATGAGGAAAAATTTTCCAATAGCTTGATTCTCTCTACTTATTTTACTTTTCTAGTATTTATTTCCACCATTAACATAATATATTGTGACCATTTCGATTTACATTCTAGGTTAGTAGTCGCTCTTGGGTTATTTTTTTACAAAGATGTATATGGAAACATTATCTATTAGTACTATGATGAACAACCTGGTAATACATGCATGGCTTTCATAACACGGTGTGACAACCTTGTTTGATGATAATTACCATTCTTTAATGTGTCTGAGCAAGCTCCAAAAGTTTCCACAAGATGATTTCGCTCCCTGGGATTGTTTGAATCTTGTTGAAGAGAATGCTAATTCTTGTTTCTTGTATGGTGGTATGGCTTTATAGGTAACTGTAAATTCGTTTGGCCAGGAGATTTTTCTCATCCTTTTTATTATTGTTTTTCTGTTTCTTTTGACCCCATTCTTATTTATAATACACTATATTGTATGTTCATTAAAGATGTCTTCTATATTATACATGTGTTGCCCAATAATACTACAGAATAATAACCATGTCATAATCATCGTTGTTGGTAAAAGAAGCCAGTAGTGCTGCTGTTTGTAGAAGGTGGCCATTCTGTCAATAACGCTTGAAGAAATACTTTCGGTTGACTTTTGGATTGAGATTGCTGGTGCTTCCAGTAAATAAATGGGTTGCTGAATGGATTGTCATGACTGTGGGTGATTCTACAGAATAGTCTAAAACTGTTGGAGCCTGGGCCACAATCGCTATCTATTTTTAAAGACATCCTTGAAATGGGCGTTGCAACATATGTTGCAGGTTTGCTCGATACGGGGAGGAGGAGGAGGGAGGTAGGCACCAACTCATCTGGCAACTCCTTCACAAGAAGGAAACAGATTGGTACCCTCATACATTGACTGAAAAGCAGCCCATAAACCATACATTTTGGCTAGAGTCTCAGTAGTGATTGCCTATTATCTAAGGTATTATTCTGGTACATGCCTTTGAAAGGGATTCTGTCATCTAGATTGTATTATTTGCAAAGAACATCCCAACCTTATAAAACGGATTTATTTGTAGACGGCTTGGTGGGTATCATTGAGTAGTAAGCAAAAGCCGCTAGCCTGATGAAACCTTGATTCCTTGATCAGTAAATAATAAAGTAATGGCTTTTTGTGGATTTTTTATGTTCTTCAAGATGATTATCTATAGTAACTCTAGCATGCGAAATGCAGAGCAAAACATTCAACTTCTCTTTTACTTTGTTTTCAAAATTATGTAGTCATTATAAATTCTTTTACAATAAAACCAGCCCATTTTGTACTTGTATATCCACCTATCTTCTACCTTAGCATACACAGGCTTGCTCTCGCCCGCACATTTCTGCACATACATATACGCTTCATATGTTAATACCCAAATTGCCCAAACCAGATAACATTTTACCAACATATTATAATATTACACCGCCCGTAGAGGACTCTTCTGTATATGATAAAGAATACGAAGAAAAGGATACAGAACTAAGAAAAGCAGTCGAGCTTGCGAAACAACAGTGCCCAGCACACCACTTGCCTGAATTAACCATTGCCCTTCCCAAATCGGTTCCCAACCGCATGAAAATGAAAATTTTGCATGACCATATCTCAAATGTTCTAGATGTTGATAGTAGACCTGATAAAGATGGAATACCAAACGGAATTAAAGGCAGGATTTTTTGGATGAGGGTTTATCCTGATTCAGTGGCCTTTATCCTCAATACTCTCGCCGATACTGTCAAGGTCCTCGAAGTCCCATTCCTTTACGATTGTACTATACACCCATGGCTAGTAAGGGATCCTCCAAGCAAGGATGGAAAGTGGCGGGATGTCATGGCATCGCCAGAGCAGCAGCAGGATGATGATGATGATGATGATGATGTTGATGACTGCCAAGAGCCATTGTTGTAGATTTCATAGACGATGCTGAGTGGATGGGTTAGGAATTTTCTTCGCCAATGATATAATCATTTTGTAGCCTTTTTTGTGTCAATTTCCTATAAAAAAAACAAGGAATTCACTGCATTTATAATCTATAACCCGCTTGTTGAATGATACTATTCCACAATCAAATATATCGTGTGTCAGCCTCCTCAACCATTGAGTGAATCGAATCTGTTGTATACGTCAAAATCTAACTAGATCTTCCAGTTTAAAGGATATGGGGATTATTCTTTTGGGCTTGCCATTATAACGATAATAGCTGGGGGGTTCTTCTGGCATGTGAATCATCAAAAGCAAGAGGATCAGGTTTTAAATTGTTTGTGTTGTAACGGGTTTTATTGAATGAATGAATCGCCATCATTATGTATAAATCAGATTGTTCCACTGCATCGTAGTCATGCTTGCCATCTTTATTAGATGTGCATACACATGCTGCCGGTCTTTTCTCTAAAGCTAACCCCTTTTATTGTGCTATTTGCATTCGGGCATTGTATGTAGTGCCAGTCGGGTCCAAGTAAATGTACATACATTCAGGCATCATTGCCATCACCAGGTCAAAAATAATAAGCAAAGTTGTATTCATGGGGGCAGCAATATTAAACTCATGGAGTTTTTAGAGTGAATAGATAGGATAAACTTGGGCAAATTCTGTGTTGGCAGAGGGCTTATGAGTAGTTATTTTTGAAGGGCTACTAATTTTTACTAGCAGGCCAGTAGTTTCATCATGCATACTACTGACCAAGCCTATATTATCATAGATAATATTGATTTAGCTCTTCAAAAATAATATCCCATATGGGCAATAATTTTTGAAGGGTAAATTTTGGTGACCACTGATTATAGGGGACAATCCCAGCTAAATGGATGTCCAGTTTTATTAGTAAACATTCACCCTTCAAAAATTATTTCCCATATAAGGTATGCTATAGTCTATATTTTGGGAATTGAATTGATGGGCTAAAATGGCTTGTCTGTATGGAGCTTTTCAACAACACAGGCCAGCAAAGAAAAATACCAGTCTATGATCCCACAATCAGTCACTAACAGTTATTACTCAATAGTCAGTCACACATTCATTCTATTGTAAAAAGAGAAAAAGATCCCACCAATTATAAACAACTTGACTCAGAAATTTGCTTTAGTGATAGTTTATAATTTGTCTTCATCACCACGAGCACGACGACTACGGCTGGGATAGGGCAGTGTAATAATTGTTGAGGAAATGAAAGCCAGCCAACTGCAACAGAAAGATTTTTAAACTTCTTTTCCCCTCCATATTTCCCCCCCTATTATTATCACTACTATCATTATCTATAGACGCAAGTTAACTCTGTTTATTGTAGAGTATTCTGATAAAAGCAATGTCGTTACAACTATTGTTATCATCATCATCATCGTTATTATTATCATCAACAACAACAACGACGACGTCATCGTTCAGGAGAGTAAATACTAGCATGGTTCCTCAAATGCTCAAATTCGTTAGCAAGGTTGTTGGTCGGAGGCGGTATTCATCAAAATCCCTGTCTTTTGAAGATGAAAAACTAGTACTCAAGGTAACAAATAACCACAATACTACTCATCATGTCCCCTCACATATTTTTCACGAAAAATTCATAATATCATCCATCTATAATATTATCAGGGCTACCAAGCAATATTCTAACCACACATGCTTATGCTATATAACACAATGTAGTACGCAACTCGTGACATAAAACCTGTAACTTTACGTCAACTAATGGCTCACGGCCGCAAGCCATTAACCGAATCACAGATCCTAGAATCATGTCAATATACCCAAAACGAACTCCCAGTCCGGCTAGCCAAACGTGTGGTGGCATTCCAAAGATTACCATTTATAGTTGGCATGAATCCATACATATCCAGAGTATATTACCAATACTACGAGGCATTTGAAAGGCTCCGATCGTTCCCTCCGGTAAAAACGCTGGAAGATGAGGCCGATTTTACAAAGGCTCTTTTGCGCCAAACCCAGCTATTGGCCGATGTCATTCCAACTATCGCGCAGGGTTTTCATGAATGCAAAAAATACATGAAGACCAGTGATATTACTAGTTTTATTGATGAGCTTATTAAAGCCAGAATTGGGTTGAGGGTTATTGGTGAGCAGCATGTTGAATTGTCGCATCAGTATCGGGAATTAATGACCGAGGAGGAAGGGAATTGGGCTGGAGAGGCTCAGGGGGACTTGAAGAACGAAACTCCAGGAGCTAGGGACGGTGCCAGTGTTTTAAAAGATTGGGTCGGTTCGATCAACACAAACTTGAAGCCAAGAAGGTTGATCCAGCAAGTCTGTCTATATATCCAAAATGTTTGTGAAATGCACTATGGTACTTCACCCGAATATATAATTAACCAAGGAATATCAGAATCCTCAAGTTCAACACAAGACTCTATTAATATGAATTATAACTCTGACACTGGCAACAACCAACACAACAAAAGAAACAGTAATAATAATAATGGAGGTGGAGGTGGAGAAAATGATATTGTAATGACATATATCCCATCCCACCTCGAATATATCGTCATGGAACTACTTAAAAATTCGTATCGTGCAACCATCGAGCATAGCACTAGAAATCGTCGACTGTTTCATCCATCCATCAATATCACTATTTCAAAAGGTGTTAAATATGTCGGCATTAGGATTCGTGATGAAGGTGGCGGAATTTCTAAAAGTAACATGAGCCATGTGTTTGAGTATTCGTGGACTACAGTCAAAGATATTCATGAAACCAGTGCTCCAAACATGATGATGGGTGCTAATGCTTCTACTGGAGGTGCTGGTGGAACCTTTTCTATCCAAGCTAACCTGGATTTACAAGCCGGAACTGGTGGGCCTATTGGTAAGTACCACATCATATTCATTTCTTTATTGACAACAATATGGATCATAATTTTTGAAGAGTGAATATTGACTAGTAAAACTGGACATCTATTTGGCTGTGATTGCCCTTATAACTGCTGGTTACCAAAATTTACCCTTCAAAAATTATTGCCCATATTTTATCATTATTAATGCTGTTGTTTTTATTTACAATATATTTCTATATTATGTAGCTGGTTTGGGATTCGGACTTCCTATGGCTAAGCTTTATGCTGGTTATTTTGGCGGATCACTTGAAATCATGTCGTTAGAAGGTCATGGTTGCGATGTTTTCTTAAAGATACCATGTATTGATCTCAATATGGATAAACTTGTAATTTAATATCACTGTAGTAGTGGTTGTGGTGCGAATGGGATGATTCACAGATATTTCGTCCTTTTGAATATTTATAAAAAAAACTAATATACTTTAATTGTTCAATAATAACCAGCTATTTGGATCATAATTTTCGAAGGGTATCTTTTGGTGGCCAACGATTATAGGGGCAAACACAACCAAACTAGCGATCACAGCTTATTAGCAAACGTTCACCCTCCAAAAATAGATAACCCATGCGCTCTATTTTTCAGCCTGAATATGCTATTTCCATCTTTTTAACAGAAGACCTTTGCATATCATTCTTGGATACTCGCCAATAATAATCCGCAAACTCTGATCGTCCAATAAGTTGCAAAAAATCTTCATCATGAGTAATAACAATTAGCTGGAAGTTACTCTGTTTTCTACGCGCCTCAATTATCTTTATCAAATTCTCAGCAAAGCTCTTGATATTGGCTCGGTCAAGATTTGTTGTTGGTTCGTCTAGAGCAAGAATTCCACAGTTTTGCCCAAATGTTTCTGCCAATGCCAACCTAATAATGAGAGATGTCATAACTTTTTGACCAGCACTACATCTTCCTCTCATATCAATGGCCTGACCATTCTTTATCATCACAACCCGATAATTGTATGAGCGCGTTGATTTTCCATCATTTTGAGATCTGATTTCTATGGTTTCAATGTCTGTTCCTCGGTATGTTCGATACCAGAGCTCTCGAATGATTTTATTGATTTCTTGCATCTTTAGGGAATGATATTCCATAATGGCGTTGTCTAGTGCCTTTGAGTATTTTTCCAAGTCTTTGTTTGCCACCTCACTGGTTTTGTGAACAATGGATTGGTCTCGGTATTCCTTTTCAATGTTTTTGTAGTCTGACCGGAGTTCATACTCATACCGTCTTGCTTGGTCTTCAAGCTGTTTGACTTCACCCAACAATCCTGCCTTTTCCGAAATTGCTTTTGAATGGCGTTGCTTCAGGTTCTGCATCCTCTCGTCATATGTCATCTTTTTTGGCTTTTTGTATAAAGGCGATTTCGACTTGTTTCGATTATAGTTTCTTCCTGAAGGTTGATGATTCTCATCATCACTTTCCTCTTCGCCATTGTCATTGTCATCACTACCTAAGCTCATCTTTCCTTCCAATTCTTTCAATTTTACCATCAGCTCGTCTTTTTGTTTAAATTGCTTTTGCAATTCTCTCTGATAATTATAAATTTTCAAGTTGTCAGAAACTGCTCTCTCGTATTCTTTGAGGTTGTTGAGCTGGTGATCAATTTTCTTCCACTGCTCCTCAGCTTTGGATAAATCCCGATTAAGAACCTCCATTTTCTTGGTCGCTTCTTTGTGGAGATCCTTATTGACCCGTATGTTTTTCTCCAGGTTCTTGCTATCAAAGCCTTCGATTTCGAATAGCAGATTCTTTAGCTCATCACGACTTTTTTCGATTTTTCTAATGCTAGTGTTTATTTCCTGCTGCTCAGCTTCTGCTTTGTTCCGAAGATCTTCGATCTTTGTCTGAATTTCTTCAAACTTGTATTCCATATTAGCAAGGGTTGGTTCAAGTTCACTAATCTTTTCGAGTTCAGTCTTGGTACTGGCCTCAAGCTGTTTTATTTGGTCGATGATTCTGTCTCTTTCAGCGATTTTGGATTGCTCTTTTGTAATTAGGCTGTTTATATCTCGAACCCTCCCTTCGCTTTCAGACCATTGGAGCTGCTTTTTATGCCTATCATTACTTAGGTTATCAACTTCTTGTCTGAGGTTGCGGTTTAGTGTCTGCAATGATTCAAGATCTTTGTAGCATTCGTCAAGAGTTTTTAGAGAGCCAGTCGCTTCCAAAGATTCTTCAAGGTCATGTATGGTGTTTTCTATATCTTCAAGCAGTTTCAAGGATTCGATGTATTTCTGGACAATATCTTGGTTTGCTTCTATACTCTCAAGCTTTTTTCTGGAATCATTGACATCTTCCTCCATTTGCGAAAGGTCTGCTGTTGCATCAAGGAGGTCAGTCTCTAAGTCAGATATTTGCTTATCCAGATCTGGTATTGTTTCGTTTTGTAGTCGCTGTATGTCCTGGAAGATGGGCTGTAGCGATTGTATGGTGTTATAGCGATAGGTAATATCCTTGAGGGATTCTTGGGTGCGAATCATTTCTACTGGCGCCTTTTTATAATCAATCCGAAGCTTAGAAATGAATTCCAAGAGGTCCTTCTCTTGTGGGAAGTCGCGGTTACAGAGGGGACAAATTCGTTCTTTTTCGGATGTTTCAATATAGGTACTATACATATCAGTTGCGCTCTTGAAAAATCCAATTTCTTCTGTTAGTTGATTGATCCCTTCCTTTAGATTCTCAAAGGTTTTCTCAAACTCATCTACTTCACAAACTTCAGAAATTTGTCGCTTTTTTTGTCTTAGATCTGAGGCATATTTCTTTTTGCTCTGAGTTAGCATGTTTAGACGAGTTTCTATCGACTGCTTTTCAGCCTTCTTCTTTTGGAGCCCTTTTTCGATAGTGTCAAGCGAGCTGCAACTATTTTGCAATTCATTTTGTAACTCTCTTTCCCTTTCTTCAAGCTCGGATATTTTATCAAGAGAAATATTATTTAGTGATTGGAGCTTCTTCTTGAACGACTTACACTTTTCACTAAATTCTTTTTGTTTCCCTTGCTCAATAGATAATTTAGCACGTGTATCAGCGGATCGGTTTAGAAGTGCTATTTCCTTGTTGAGCTCGTTTATATCCATTTCTGTTACTTGCAATTCTGATCTCTTGTCTTCTATAATTTCTTGAGCATTTTCTGCTTCTATGGATAATCGTAGTTGCTCCAGGTCCGCTTCCTCTTTCTCAAGCCTTTTTGTTAGTGTCTCTATCTTTCCTTCAGATACGCCCAATTCCTTTACTTTGTATTTCATTGATTGCAGTTCATTTTCATTGTTGGTAATCTGGATTCTATGAAAACGAATTGCCTCTCTTGTCGAGGCAACTTTGGATCCGATACCCTGGGATTCCTTTTGCAGAGCCCCTTCTTTTTTTCTTGAAATTTCTCGTATTTTGGTTATTTTGGACTCAAGGTCCTTGTATCTTGCATCTAGCTCCTCCATAATTTCGATTGAATTGCCTATACCACTACAGTCGATCCCATGATCCGATACTATTGTTTTTAATAGATCTTTTAGGCTATTTGACTTTGAAACATAGCGGGCCTGCTCAGTCTCAAGAATACCCTTTTCAGAGACAATGCCCATTATTTCATTTCGCAGCTCGTTGATTTTGTTTTGTAGTTCAGTTATGAGTCCGCGTTTTTCTGAGTGTTGTAGCTCTAGGGTTTCTACATTTATCTGGTGGTTGTCCCTGATCTCTAGTAAACTTTCTTCGGAATCATTCATTTTCTGAGTAGTTTCAACAAGCTCGTCATGGTTGGATTGAGAAATCTGAATGCTATGTTCGAGCTGGGAGATGGAATACCTAATGTCATTATATTCAGACATCTTTTGTAGGAGCTCATTTATCTGTTTATGGACACCTTCTTCCTCTGAATTGAGCTCTTCGATGGTTTCTTGGTACGATTTGATATGTTTTTGTGTCTTTTTGAGATCGATTCGAATTTTGTCTGATTTGACCTTCTTTTCTTCAAGATGTTTTAATTCCTTTGCATGTAGCTTTACCTCGACAGTCTGGTCTTTCCGGATTTGTTTAATAGAGTCAAGAGCTTTTGTATACCTGGTCGCAGAAAATATTTCGTCAAATTTCTTTTTTAGGACCGATGGTTCGGAAAGAGGCCAATTGGCTTCTTCCTGGTGGCAAAATATGACATTGTCAAGAATTGCTCGCGGGACACCCAATCTGTTGGACATCTCAGCATCCATATCCGAACACCTCAGACTGACGCTTTCTTTTTCAGCGCCTGGTTCAGGTACAGTGTAGATTACGCCCTCTAAAGTCTTTTGGGCAACCGTGGTACGTTTCTGAGTAAGCTGAATGGATCGTGAGCAAACCAGTGGCGACTGGTTAACATCTTTAAACATTAGGCGAACCTGGGCCTTTACAATGTTTTCTCCGAGAAGCTAAGCATATAAGTAATGACAAGAGATTAATAAATAATTTTGTATAAGTGTATTTTGATCAGTTTATTTTGTCGCTAGGTATTGGTATTATGAAATGCTTTGTTTGGTCAAGTCAAATATCTTCCTACCTTTGGATCGTGTATGAAAGCACCACCTTTGCTATTGGGAGGCAATTCGCCAGTGGTTGCATATTTAAGACATTCAATAATAGTCTATTATAACATTGAACAACGAAAGGGTTGTCAGTTTAATAGAATTAATATAGGTAAGTATTGTGTGTATTTGAAAGGCATAAGATAAAGATGCTTGCAGTTTTTCCTGAACCGTTTTCACCAACAATTAGAGTCAAGGGAGTATAGAATTGAAGGGTTTGTGCATTCTGCGGGTCAAAAGAGCGAATTCCTTGAACTAACAGCTTGTCAATAGACGACATTTGTTCAAGAATATAAGTATATACAAACTACAGAGAATTAAGGAAAGCTATGTTTGATGTATGACTGTTCTAATGGCCACAAGCACTTTTTATGTTTGTTTAATTTACCGCATTGATGCCATCTCTATTTACTCTTAAATGTATGCTAGGTTATGAACTTGTATTCAATGAGGCTATGGCATTATTGGAAAGTTTGATTTCAGTCATAATTAAGATTAAGAAATAGTACTGAAACCCCCCATAAGACCAACAACTTTTGGCTGATTAACTTTTTGTCAAATATTTTTTGTTTTTCAAGTTGTATTTTATATCATTAATATCATCATTATCAATTACAATGGCAAAGAAATCAGAAGAAGGTTCACCAAATAAAACAAAGTCCGGAAATGAATACCTCGAAATTCCGTCTAAACCGAAATACAGTAAGTATAGACTACTCCAGGCATTTTATATGACATGGGTAATAAGCCAAAATTGCTTAACAAAAACTTTTCTAACAAAATATTTTACTTGATCTCTCTGCTATCATCATGTAGAAAAAGAACTCAACTTAATGAAAAATCCACCTAGATTTGAGATCGATTCAAGTGGGTCGAGTACAAATACCATATCGCCACCAAAAGAATTAAAGACATTTAGAATGCCACCACCACCATCGGATCGTAAGTACATACACACAGCCCGTATCGATTTTTTCACGTATATATCTCCATAGCTATTATGAATTTATACTAATATCTCTTTCTTTTTGCCCGATCAATGGCTGTAGTTATGTCGCGGCTGCAAGAATTCTTGCCACAAATGGCCAAGGCCAACCAAGAATTGGAAAGTAAAATGAGAGAATCGGGAAAAAGTACAGTTGACATAGAAAATATAGAAAACGAAGAAAAACCATATATTGAAATGGACTTGGGATTGGGTGTATTTGACGTAAAACCAAAGAAGAAAGGAAGTCAGGGTGGAGATAGTGGTAGTAGTAGCAATGATGATGATGATAGTTTGTCAGATTCGTCTAGTGAATTGGAAGAATTGGTAGTATGTAAAGCCCAGGATAGTGATCTAAATACCAGCAGAAGTCCTACACGGAAGCCAAGAATTGATCTCATTAAACCCAATACATAGTGTTTATGACTATCACAATGACAGCATTGTTACTTGATCAAAGTAATAAATGGGTGGCAGTAAGTCTTGGATATATTTATACTTTGACCTTTTATTTTCTACCATCTTTTTTGTTGCATTATTAAAAATAACAATCAGTATATTGAAAAGGGAGTTTATGCATGATTTCTCCATAATTATAACTAAAACAAGTGTTGTGGTGATGAATTGTTTACAATACAAACTATAAGATTAAACATCTTGTTATATATTTGTTGATGATAGCAATGTTTATCCCCAAGCTGCAGTTGTTGCGTAATTAATTGTTAGTTGTCCATCTATTCCAAAGCACTTTTGTCGTCAAACCAAGATAAAGTTAGTAATTCTGCAACCTTATTAATTTTGCAGTTATTACATAGTATTTACCTTTTCTAAATTAGCTACTGTTTCATCAGGTGCTGGTGAGAATGCGCTATTAACATATACAAACTACAAATAAACACACAGTCATCAATTTATTTGTATTCTTTCCACCTTTTATAATTCATTCCAATAATTAAATCGATAGCTGCTGGCTTACAAGTGGTTCAGATGGTTTGTATCCAAGTTCCTTCCTCAAAAACACAACCAATGCCTGAAGTTTCTGTGTTGATGTTATCTTGAATATCGATTTCTTTAAAATTGGTGCATTTCCTATCGATCTAAACCGGACAACCGCTACAATACACATGGAATCAAATATTGATTATTGATAAGAGTTTAAACCTTGTCGAACCCAATTCATAGACCTAGCTATTTGTTGGCTTACTCTTTTTGGGAGCATCTTTAGAGCTTGGTGGCTTTTTGGGTGGCTGAGTTGCTGCTGTTGTTGCTGAACTAGACATTATTGTGCGCTATGCTTTCTCTCCCTTCTACTTTTCCTCTCTCTCTTTCAATATATAAATTCTAAATAAGCCACACCTATTTAACACAAATTTTCAAGCTATTAGCTTTGAGCAGCATGTTTTAGCTGGTTATGGGCAAAGTAATGTGGCCCATATTGAGCTTTGATTAAATCAAATTTACTGCCATCAATAGACACGTAAGCTTTGTAATAGCCTAAGACTTCATGAACTAAAATGTGACATTATTGCAGCAGCAGCAGCAAAAAGCATTGCGTTGGCAAACAAGTCCCAACCCAAAGTTCTAAACACACAGAGGATCTTTAAAGGTCTTGACTTATTTTTATATTTCCTCACTCTTTGTTCTTATATTACCACTACTAAGTCTACCTTCATCTATAAAATACCAAACATACAAAGAAACTTGCATTTATAATATATATATAAATATATATATTTAAACAAACGATGGAAGAAATTGGTATTAAAACAGCAACACCTCAACCTGGAGACATTGTAAGTAATGCATGCACCCATTTAATTAGCATATAAGCTTGTAAAATAGCCCCGTCCCCTATAACCACTTAGATTTATCAATGTGTGTGTAGCCCGCATTTCCATTCCAAAGGGAAATCCGCCATGAAAAGAACCTCACAGAAAAAGAGCTTTACCTTCGCCTAAAAAGACTAGAACGTCACCTAGAATTGCTCAATATCAAGGAAGGGTTTATCAAGGACGAGTACAAACATCTAAACAAAGAATTGATATATTCACAAGAAGAGGTTAAGCGTATTCGTGCCGTTCCCCTAGTACTTGGTCAATTCTTGGAGCCTATTGATAGGGACACGGCTATTGTCGGGTCAACCTCCGGCCAAAACAGCTTGGTTCGGATTATGTCAACTATTGATAGAGAAAAGTTGAAGCCCGGTACATCGGTTGCTATCCATCGTCATTCTTGTGCAGTTGTTGAGATTTTGCCACCAGAAGCCGATTCGAGTATTTCGCTGTTACGTGATGATGAGAAGCCAGATGTTTCGTATAGTGATGTTGGTGGTCTTGATACCCAGAAACAAGATATTAGAGAAGCAGTTGAGCTGCCTTTGACTCAGTTTGAACTCTATAAGCAGATTGGTATCGATCCACCTCGTGGTGTTTTGTTGTATGGTCCACCTGGTGGTGGTAAGACTATGTTGGTTAAGGCTGTTGCTCATCATAGTTCTGCGGCGTTCATTCGTATGGTTGGTTCTGAATTTGTTCAAAAGTATCTGGGTGAAGGCCCTCGAATGGTCAGAGATGTGTTCCGTATGGCCAGAGAGAATGCTCCTTCGATTATTTTTGTTGATGAGGTTGATGCCATTGCTACTAAGCGTTATGATGCCCAGACAGGTGCTGATCGTGAAGTCCAGCGTGTGCTTATTGAGTTCCTTACCCAGATGGATGGGTTTGATCAATCCGACAATGTCAAGGTCATTATGGCTACGAATCGTGCTGACACTTTGGATCCTGCACTTTTGCGCCCTGGCCGTCTTGACAGAAAGATTGAGTTCCCTATGCCCGATCGTCGCCAAAAACGTCTTATTTTCCAGACTATTACTGGCAAAATGAACTTGTCGGATGATGTTGATCTTGAAGACTTTGTAAATAGACCTGATAAACTTAGCGGTGCCGATATTGCTGCTATCTGTCAAGAAGCCGGTATGCAAGCTGTTCGTAATAACCGTTATGTTATTACATACGAAGATTTAGAAAAGGGTTACAAGATTCACCTAAAGAAGAGCGATGATGGCTTTAACTTTTATCGTTAGACCTTTTTTCTATTATATATATGCATTTATTCAGAAACATGGTGTGTTGAATATTGTCCTTTTTTGTTCTTCATATATTTTTATAAAAGTAACAGCTATACAAAATATCTGGCCAAATATTACATATGGATTATAATTTTTGAAGGGTGCATGTTGATAGGGGAAATCACAGCCAGATGGATGATCAGGGTCTATTATCAAATGATCACCCTTCAAAAATAGCTACCCATATTAAATAATGTCTTCTAATCAGAATTGTTGTCATTAAAACATGGTGGTTATTTTGTATTTGAATCAATATAAGCGGTTGTATAAATTTGCTAGTAAAGAAATAGTGGAAATGGTGAATATGCTAATGTAGGCGTGATAGACTTTCAACAAGTTTAACCAATTGGGAAAGGGATATATTTTCTTCAGCTTCGATATTAGACACCGTACTGATGGCTGCTCTTACAAATGGCTCTTCATCAGGGAGATAGAAGCGGTTCTGGAAGTTATTAATAATAGAATTAGTATTGGTGGTAAGGCTGGGGGTCTGTTGTTGGGGTAAAGCATTTGGTGAGCGAGACCCGGGATCATTCGAAGAGTCTTCGTTACCACCAGCGCCTGTTATTGGTGACAATAATGTGTGGTCATGATGCTCTTTGCGTTTCTTTTGTCTCGAAGTGCCCAAGTCGGTCGAGCTAGCTGGTTCCTTATCTTTTCCTCTTCTTGAACCAGGTGAAACACCATCATGACTACTACTACCACCACTTGCTGTTGCTGCTATAGCTTGTCCTTCATCCAATATAATATCCATTGCCTTCGAAGATGATGTACCAGAGGCAGCAGTATTTGAATTATTATTAGCCTTTGGAGATGGCGATTGATGAATTGGTTGTTTTCCGCCATAATACACAAGATTTTGTTTCTCAGGAGAAAGATCCAAGAAAGTTTCAACAAGGTCACCATCAATAAATCCAAATGGATCAGATGTTCGATTCAAGTTAGTAAAAGAACGCCATTTTTTGTGAGGAAGAAGCCCAACTGGTGTCAACAAATTGGCCATATTAGCCTGCAGTCTTTCCAGAATCCTTCCACATTTGTTAGATTCAATGTTCGCCACAACTCCAACTGCACCAGTCAAAGTAACAAAGATCAGCGTTGGCTTAATGGGTAGATCAGGATCAGGAATATCCATAACCAATGAACCAGGTCTGATTTGGTTGATGAGATCTCCAAGATGCCAGCTACCTTCAACTTTCAGCGTTTTTCGATCCTCTTCCTTGACTGATGTTGAATCTCTGCGGACCTTATATATATTCATTCCATTCTCGCCGATAAGGAATCTTTCATCGGTTTTTTTCCCAAATAGATCAAACTTTTCGTCATTTTCGGATGTTGATTCAAACAACGGCTTTGAAGTCACTGATGACCTTCTTTTGCCAGCAGAAGTACCAGCAAATGTAGATGGATTGCTAGCGATTTCTGATCTTTTCCCGGGTGACAGTGATAATGACCCTGCTGCTGTTTGAGAATTCTGGTATTGATCGCCAAGAGGTATAGCTGCAGTAGCTGTCGTCCAGTTATTTCCATAATCCCTGGAAATTTCACTAAGCTTATGTTCCTGCTTTTCGGCATTGTATTCGTATTTGAATAATGCAACAGATGACATTAAGTCTCCAACAGCCAAAAATTCGCCCTGGCTGGAAAGCCCAATTGAAGCAACATGGGTTGGAGATTTCGCAAGAATTTTGATATGACAAGAAGACTGAATAATGTTTCCGTCGCCATTGTTACTATTACTACTGCTGTTTTTATTGGAATCGGGATTGGATCCGCCAGATTGTGCTGTTGTAGAATGTAAATTTTGTTGGTCATTTGCACTACTTGAAGAAGTGCCTGATCTGTTCTTTTTTACACCCTTTTGCCATCCCAACAACAATAACTTGTTTTTCGAAGTAGCAGCTACCATTCCTTTGAAGTTTATGACCTGATAAACAGCACCATCAGTCTTGTACTCATCAACAATTGTCAGCCTACGATTTCGGGGATTGTATTTTACTAAAAGGATTCTACCCTCTGTGGCATCATCCTCTTCCTCTCGAACAATCGATGTTCCGATTACATAGAAATCTTCGTAGTGACTACCACTGCAATCGCGATCTTTGAGTTCATCCACTTGCATTTCGGAATATAAATCATCAGCATTGTGATTTGCCGGTGACGATGACCCTAGCATGGAATGGTGGCCAATTTGTGTGCGTGTTGATGTCTGTGTGGCATTAGAGTTATTGGACGATGTGGGATCAAGGAGCTTCATGGTTACAGATGCAATACTTTCAGGAAGTTCGAATGGTTTAAGTTCAAGTGTTGCCATGACATCAAAAGTCTGGTCATCCATTATCATTAGCTTACCGAGTTCTGGTGGAGGCAATGTGTTGATACCAGGGGTGGAATTAGATGATAATCTCAATATACCATAGCTGTCATGGTCCGCACCGGCTAATTGATAATCATCATTGACAGATATAATAAGAACACCCAATGTTTGGGTAGATGTTTGGTGAGCAATTCGATGAGGCGAGTCTCCTGAGGGCAGAGGAACACAGCGAATATGAAGTTTCCTTATTGGATCAATTTTACCAATTGTCAGCTGGTTAATGCCATTGACAAAGCAAAGTCGACTGGGCAAATCCGACGAGCTGAAAGCACAAGCATGTGTTATGTCAGGAACATTCAGGTTTGAATACATTAGTTTACGGTGATGATTAAATATGACTGTTGGACGATCGGAAGCTACCAAAATATGTAGTGCACCCTCATTAAGGAATGGTAGCAGCTTCAATGGCCGTGTTCCCAATGTGATTTTGCGCTTATCTTTGATGTATATCTTTTCCATATCAGTGTTTTGTGTCAGCGGAAGCTCGCAAATATAGTTTATCAGTTGACCATCCCCAAGTCCAACCATCATATATGATACTCCTCCCATCTTGCACATCAACAAAGACCTGCATAAGGCAGAGTCATCATCAAGTTCTATTTCGTTCACAATGGTAAAGCTTGGTAACGAAAATAGCAAAACTTTTCGACTGTACCATGTTCCAGCGAGAATATACATTGATCGAGCATCATGCTTATCTGATGTAAATGAATGGATGTCTATGGACGAAATTTCGTCGTTCGGGACCTGTGTGTATCCGACATTAGTGAGATTTAGTCCACGAACCTCAAGACATACAATAAAGCCATTTTCGAGAGCAAGAGCAATCTGAGAACCGCCATTACAGCAGGCAGATATGATCTTGGGCGCAGTAGTGGTAGATCTATTATGTTGAACAGCAAGGCTATCAGATGTCCAGGCAGATATTTGGATCCATGAATCAACTTCAATAAGTTTAACCGATTTAGAAGTAATTTGAACAATTAGCGATCCATTAGTTCCAACATTGGAAACCAACAGAGTAGTTTCATTAGATTCCCAACCTGTATTTCTGATATCAACTTCTTCAATACGATATCCACCACTGTTATCACACTCCAGCCTTTCCATTAGGCGGGTATCATTAACGAAGGTCAGAACAACATAGCTCGAATCTGATGGTGATAAGGCACTGGCTAGCGACCAAATTCCAAGAATTCCATTTGTTACAGTCGATGTCTCGTTTTCAATACCAATACCATTGCGTACAATCCTCAGACTTGGTTTTGTTCCAGTTCCAGAGCATGTGATTACTTGACCTTGACTCAAATAGCCCTCATTGGTTATGATACAAAAGTCTACGATTGGACCAAGATTGGAAAATGTGTCCAAGGGTTCAACAAATGTAGCGGAATTCGGATTTGAGGAGATTGGTTTGCCATGTATATTGATTTTACCGAATGACCAGGGATCAAGTTTTTCTAATTCTTGATATTTCGATAGTGGCACTGGTTCAGTATTTAGTCTTATAAGTTGGGAATCTCCATAGTGTGAACCAATAAAGAGTCTGTCGTTGGGCAATAGGGCCAGGGATGTAGGTGTAGAGATATCACCTAGTCTCTGTATACGAATGTCCTTGACCACCTTTTTGGGTTTTTGTTCATATATCAAAACAACCAAAGAAAGCACACCATCCTCGTCACCAATTAGCAATCTCTCGCCATTATCGTCAATAAATTCGTAAGCTGTAATAACAGAAGATTTTGTCGAAACGACTATCCTTGATGACTGTGAATCTGCTGTTTCAATTTCACTGGCCTTATGAGCACTATCCCCCCCTCTAGTGCCCTTAGCATTACCACACCTATTGTCAGAATTAAATGGTACAAAAGTAATAGAGTCTTGAGCCAAAACAATGACACCACAACCATTAGGCAATGGAGCAAGTTGAGATGCGGTAGGATCAACATTACTGTAGTCCCATATACCCTTCAATTCTTGATCGGTTACGAGATGGGCCTGATATACTTGAATATTACGGACCATTGAGCTATCTTCATAAAGAATGGCAAGGGTGGGCTTTTCGCAACCATAAAGAAACTTGATATCGATGACTTTGAGTTCCTCAATTCGGAATAATTGACCAGGATATATGTCACCAATCAAGACTTCACAAGCAACGGCTTTTCCTTTGCCTTTAATATCGTTGGTAGTTGGTATGCCGAATGGGTGATCAAATACTGGCGAAGTCGGAGAGTTAACAAAAGTACCTCCTCCTCCAGGCTGTTGGTTGGCTAGGTATCTTACGGTATATGGCCAATCATTTTGAAGGCTATTATCTCTCCCACTATTATTGTTGGCAAGGATAGTATCAAATCCTAAAATTCCTACTGATGCCGACGCTGAACTGCCACCACCACCACCACCACCACTGACTCCTTGAGAGAAAAACCCAAGGCCAGGACGATTCTTCTTATAAAGCTGTTTTACCAACTTGGGGGCTCGTTTTTGATCAGCTTCATTAGACACCATTGGCAATATTTTCAACAATCCTTGGTATGTTAGGATTGCAATAGCTCGACTGTCTGGGTCTACACTGGTTATTGTACCACCTTCTACTGGTCGGCCAACCCTTTCTATAACGTCTCCGGCTGATTCGGTTCTTGGCTTTCCAGTCAAGCTGTCCCAAACTAGAGTCATGAATTGTCGTTTGCTCGTCGTTATGAAGATGAGGCCTGTTATGCGTCCCTGGGGATGAATAAAATCGAGAGTTTGGATCACACCATTAAGCGTATATTCGGCTATAAGCTTAAAGCCCCCACTTGAACCAGTTCCTCCAACATCCCCACTGCTACTCCCTACCCTGGCACCTGATTCAGTAGAAGTATGGTATATTTCCAAAACATTATTTTTACTACAAATATATATATACATACATACATACATACATGGTTAATAAAGATAATTCAATAGAAAATAAGAATCACCTCTCATCATTGCTAGCATATCCATAGTTCATATAAGCGCACAGCGCTGTAAACAACACAGCAATTACTTACGCAACTATCAAATTCAAAACTCCAGGGTTTATAAAAGTCCCCTTTACCGCAGCTTGGACAGACGTAGGCTTGTGTGCCGTGACAACATAATGATATTGCATATCGAATAGCTTATTTACTATATCTATATACGTCTGCACGCACTCTCTCTATATATATATTTATATATATATCTATATGCCTGTCTGTGTTTATATACGTCTGGTGCTTGGGTTTTCACGATAATCAACTTCAAGGTTATATGTACGAACCTCCCTTTCTTTTTTTTTGTACAAAATAGACAAAATATATATAAAACAGTCAAACTACTAGTTTAATATTTGGTGTGTATGGGAGATGAGAAATGTTTTGAAAATACAGACGAGCAATGGATATGGGTAAAATTTGAGGCTCTGCTGGCTTGTGAGGTCACTCTGACAATTGAATCTGATTTGTAATGAGTAATTTTTTATTATGGGTTTTTTCAATCCAATAGCAACAGCAACTTGGCTTGCACATTTTTTTGTATTAAATAGTATCAGGTCAATTAAATGATGATGATGATGATGAAAAAAACGAAATGCTATTAGGAAAATAAAGGCAGAAGATATTGCCACAAAAAAATGACAACAACAAATCAATCTATTATAAATTATACTTCCACATAAAATAAATATACACAATGGCTATAAGTGCCATAAAACCATTTAGCCCAAAAAACCAATTCAAATTTTCTTGGCCTTGTCCAGGCACTTGGATGTTCATGTTCCAGATTCCAGTGACCAAGTTCATGGGAAGGAACAGGACGGTCACAAAGGTTAGGCGGCCTACGATTTTGTTAGTTTTTTGGGATGCTATGGACATTTGGAGATTGACCCGGGACATGTAGTTTGCATTGGCCCGAGATAAGATCCGCTCACATTGGTGGACCGATGTTGCCATCATTTCGATGTGGTCGTAGATGTCGTTTAGGTAGCGGGATAGATCTGCCCATACTGTCCATGGTGTGTAAACTTGTTGAGTTTGGGCGCTGTTGCTTTCGTCATTGTCATTGCTGCTATTGGCTTTATCGTTAGAATTGTCGTTATTTTTGGAATTATTTTTGATTTGTGGCAGATAGTAGCCGATCTTTTCAATCGAATCGATTGAAGATTGTAGTAGATCGGGATTTGAGGCCACTGCTGTAATTGGAACATTAGGGCTTAATGGTTTATAAGGTCTATCATTCAAGCAATGATGTTCATTCTTGTTGGAATCGACATTAGATCTGGTCTTATCTGATTTTCCTTGCTTGGCTGAAGCCACAGTAGCAGCATTAGCAGCCCTGTTCACACTATTGCGTGCTCTCTCCTTGACTCGTCTTTCCAACCCCTTGACCACTTCCTTTTTGCCGTGCAGGACACGCAAAAGCCACAGCACCTGCCGTCTTTGCGAGCTGATAAAGTTGAGCAGCTGGGTTTGCTCTTTGTCGGTGAGGTGGAAAACTAGCTCGTCAATGATTCCTGTCTGGACTTCCATGGATTTGGACAGAGGAAGGACTTCTTCGGTTACATCGTCAAGAATAGTGTAGGCAATGTAATGGGGGTTGATCGGCATGTCATGCTGTTCGTGCGAGAGCCTGGCCATTGTTTGCCGAATGCTGTCTACTTCCGTGTGGTGGCACGTTATTATTCCTTGTGGGAGTATGATTATAAATAATGGTGTGGATTTTTCATCCGACAGCTCTTGGTCATTACCATTATTGCTGGGGTTATTGTTTTGTAAGTATGAGTCAAATGTTCCCATTGGTATATTCTGATGGCGTTGTTCATAAAATGTGCTTGCGGCAGATGTGGATCGAACAGACTGGAATGTGGCTGCTTTTGGCGGTAGACTTTGACAATAGTAATATGGATTGGAGCTCAAAGATCCGTGGTTTCCTACTGATGTAAATTTTCCAATTTCTGGGGATACGTGTCTACCATTTTTCTTGAGCAAGGTGTCTCTTCCACCACATGAATAATGATGATGCTTGGTTTGGGATGAAGATGCGCTGATTTTTTCAGAGTTGTAATGGTTGTAGTTACCACCATATTTGGCTGCAGGTGTTGGAATTCGAAATGATGATGCATTGGCTTTTCTATCACTAAACATCTTTGGCGCTGGATTGGAGACTTTTCTCACATTACTGCCATGGCTGGAATTCTTGCTATTTTCACCCTGATCATGGTTTTTGGCAATAAGTGCTCGGTAGCAAATAAAGTCGTATGTCTTGAAGGCCTCGTACTTGTCTGCTGTTGGAAGATCATATAGTATGTTTTCTATCGAAAGTGGATGGATGTCAAACGTATCAGCCAGGGCTTGCAATTCGTCAAGGGTTGGGTTGTTTATATCAAGCCAGAAGATATTGTTGCTGTCACATATCGCATCTCCGCTATCATTTTGACCAGACTTTCTTTCAATGTTTTGTAAAATTTCATGGAAATCCATTCCGTCTATATTCAAAGAACCAATGGTATTTCCTCTGGATACTGGGCGATTTGGTACATACAGCGTCATTCTGCCGTTGAGTGTGGTATTCCAACCTTCAGGGACCATGTCTCCCGCCAAATCGAGTGTGCTGTTCCCAAATCGATAGTGGTCGAGCAGGCTATCGTTTGGGAAGATGATGCTGTTGTACTTTTCAAATATCGTGTTTCTATAATTGAACTTCGGCGATGGCTGTCCGCCATTCTTTTGGTGATTTTGGAGAGTGCTGAGAAGATCGTTGCTTATATGATACTTGCTCTGTCGGCGAATGTACTTTTCGGGACGAACCTTTCTGTATACTGACTGTCTGTTGTTCGATTTGGGACCATAGCTTTGGTGGTTGCCTTGATGAAGTTGTCTGCTTTTTGATAAAAATGAAGGCGATTTAGAAAAGGATGAATGTGGGCTGCCATCTTGGTGACGATAAGGGGGTGCTTCATGCGCAGACGACTTGTGGTAGTTGCTGGTTGCAGTGTTTCTATTTGGATTCATACTGGGAGATGTTTCGGGAATAAAAGGTGGGGTTGGCTTTCGAAAGCAGGATTGAAAGGTAGGGAGGTAATTTAGAAGAATCAAGGCAACTTATATATCCATTACTGGAACTATTGGTAAATCACTATATCGCTATCTCCATGCCATTACTAGAAGATATAACACAGAGGCATATCTGCCACAAACAGCACCCAGATAGAGTAAAAGGCCAAGTTCTATGCGTTCAGCCATACTTTCTTTAAGGACTCTCTTTTGCTCCTTTAGCAAAATGCTCGGACTGTAATACCCTTCAGTCGTAATATAAGGGTGCCCATCTATAGTGTCGTACGACATAATCCAGCCAAGATCCTTTTTCCTTAATAGCCAGCAGGTATTGTTGTGCAAGTTGATGGTGGTTTGAGCCACGCATGCTTGATTCAGTACGATTTAAATTTACAGAGAATATCCTTGTTTTTACACACATCTTCTTTTGATTGTGTCCCAGATAAGGCTATTTGCCCGCAAAGATGGCTGCTTCTTTTTGCAATGAAACTCCAATGCGTGTTTTAGAAAATAATAATCCAGATCAGAGCCATGACTTTGGTAGATGTATGGTTTATTTTTATCATCACCAAACCATGCACTATCAAACATTTTCCGTCTCTAAGCTGGCCAAACCAGGCACACTTCTTATTATGTAAACCAATTTACTAAATGTATTTATTATTGAATGTGGCAGCAGCCATCACAAACGTATGGGGGCGCTTATATGATTTCTAAAAAGTGCTAGAAATCTGACAGGAGAGGTATGGTGGAGATAAAGCAAGAAGGATATGCCACTATTGTCGCTTTCTCTTTGCAGTACTGAACGGAGTTGCACTGCCAAAATAACGCTCATTAGCCTCCTTGACCCTTTGCTGGCGCTCTGCCAAGGATTGCGGGTTTGTCAATTCAAAGCCTTGCACAGGAGTAAAGGCAAGCGAGGTTGACAGGCCAGAGGTTTGAGTTCCTGATGCGGCGGTTCTTCCAAGTATTTTTTGGTATTTTTTTGATAGAGCAACTATTGAAGTGAAATAGACAAAATACGCGTATAATTAAGGACCGTTCGGCTGAATTCCAACAACTTGTGCATCTTCAACGCATACCAATACTTACTCTTCTTTGATGAATCATTTTTGATGGCTCTGATTCTTCCCTTTTGATTATGGATCATGCCCATACCCTCAGTTTCGTCCATATCCAGGTGCTCACTTTGCTCAACACCAAACTGAACACGATTCTTCAACTTCATCAGCTCTGTCGTAGCATTGGCTTCCTTGAGCTTTCGGAATCTACGCCCTCCACGCCTCTTCTTTTGTGGATCCTTTGGGACTGGTAAGGCTTTTACTGCCCTAAGTGGTGCCGCCTCCCTAAGCTTTTCAACTCTGGCATCAAGATCTTCGCGGAACTGTTTGCCCATAGAGCCTAAAACAGTGTGGTCAAATAAAGCTTTAATATCCTGGGGATAACCGCTGTTGAAAGACTGGGTGTAATGGCAATGATAGTCTAGAATTCTACTAACCATCAGGATACTCATGTTGAGCATCTACGCGGCTTGCCAAAGCACACCTATAAAAAGCCATAAATATCCAATTGTTTGGTTTTAGCAATATATAAATATATGTATGTATGGAATGTAGTGGTGGTGGCTAATAGGCATATATGACTGTGGCAAAACTTACTTTGCGGATATCATCCTCATCATTTTTGTTCGGAAATCGTCTGGGAGATCCTGAACGACATCAGAATAGTATACATATCCCACGTGCTTCTTGACTGTCAGCCCTGATAATCCAGTGCCCACTTCGTGGGATTTTCCTATAACCTATTAAACGGTAAAAATAATAATGCCACAGCAAAGGTCGATATAAAGTGCCTTTATAGTGGTATAGCTAGGTGAAGAAAGATATGGATCAGTACCTGGATATTACAAGCAGCAACTTTTGAGAGAGATACCAAACCACCTGCAGCTACTATCAGCTTTGCTGCTGTAGAGGAGCCGATAACTGCGGATAGATTTGGTGCAATGAATGCCATTCTTGATTCTACATAGGCGACAATCTAAATATAACCCATTACAAATTAAAGATAATATATAGTATATATGTTATTTTGTGTATTACTGCAATTTGGTATGTTTCACTTAATTTACCTTTGCTTTTGCTTGAATCAGGCTCTCGATGATATCGCAGGCATCATTAACTCTTTGTAGCTCATCCTCTGGAAGTGGTTTTCCAGAAGTTGTCGATATAGTAACTGTCACGACCATTTTGGTCGCTGGTTTTAGAATTGAATCTAAATTAGTATCATTAAGATCGGACTTGTTTCCAATAGACTTGACTGTACGAGCATAGTCATAAGCATCTGGAACCAATGTCTCCAATTCTGGAAATCTCGGTCTATAATGATCTCGTAAGTACTATAATATTTAAAAAAACAACCATCAGTTTAGTATACAAAGAAATGCAAATTATCTATACCAGGAGTTATCATATTAATTATTCCTATTTGAACCATTACCTTATGTACAACCATCATTTCTCCACCAATTTCGGTAGAAATATCATTTGCCTTCAGTACTAACTTGTATTCCGGGTCCTCTTCTATAGGCCCATAAAACTTCTTTTCTGATACAGGGGTTTTGAAATTCTCGTCAATTTGTTCAAGGATGCTCTTTAACCGACTTCCGTTAGCAATACTTGTGATCTTGTGAATATCTTTGGCCTTTCGGGCCATTTGTGCCAATAATGCTCGTTGTTCTTCATCCAAATCTCCTTCTATAGCATCATTGGAGTTATCACCTTCGTCATCTTCGTCATTGTCATCAGCGATATCCATATTGTCTCCATGATTCTTTGAGTCCTCATTATCGGAACCGATGCTTCTGGTGTCGTCTCCACCCAAGTCATTCAAATCGTCGAGAAGATCGTCTTCTAAGGACATTGTTAAATGTGAATAATAATCCTAAAGATATACTTGTCTATTCCTGAATCTAATTTTGGCTTTATAAACTACTTTGAAATTGTTAAGCTATAACTTTCAGTTATGGGCTACTATCTAACTATTTTGCTTGCATTCGCACGGAATTTAATGTGATTAATTTTTCCTGATCCAATCACGTAGACATATTGCTTCTTTTTTTGCTTCATAAACTTTTTCAAAAATCACAGGTCGCGAATATCCATTTCTCTCTGTCTTCCTCAAAATTTACACACATTTATTTATACCAAAAAGATGTCTGAGAATCAGAAGAAGCCAAAAGCCACCAAGGCAACAAAGAAAAACCTACCAAAATACAAGAGAGGTTCCGACCAGGCCTTCATTGTAAGTTGAAAAGGCTAGATAAAACCCAATATAATTATATACAGGTGTATTTCATCAAACTAATGCCATTAGTTTTTACGAAATTTGATAGAATGTAACAAACTGGAAGAGCAAAATAGTCTTGAAACAAACCAAAAATAAGAATGAGAGTGCATTACTACAGGCTGCACAGGCAGAAAATTTGTTGACCGAAAGTGCTGGGTAAATATATATTAATATATCATGTATTAAGTTGCATATTGTGTAGAATTCAGTTTAACACTTATTATCTCAAACATTTGTAGTTATCTGGAGGCAGAAGGACTCGAAAAGACCTACAAGTTTACCCAGCAACAGATCGGAGAAAATGTTGACCTTAACAGTGCTCAAAAGGTTAGTAGCTCGTGATCATATTGAAATCTTTGCTGATAACAAGTATATCCACGTAAATATTAATATACAATCGTTTATAAAATAGATTTTCGATCTGAATTTGGAAAACTTTGGACCATACCATATTGATTATACACGCAATGGACGGTAAGAAGAATACCATTGAGGCTTGAATGATCGCACTCCTTTCCCTGTTAATCATAACCTTTATACTTTGTCTTGATATTAGGAATATACTAATTGGTGGTAGAAAAGGTCATATCGCATCATTTGACTGGAAAAATGCCAAATTAAAAAATGAACTCCATCTAAGAGAAACAGTACGTGATGTAAAGTAAGTTTTCCATACATAGATCGATGCTAAAAATAATTGACGGCAAAGGATGCCTAAAGCAACCTATTTTTTGATGAATTCATGTTTTTTTTGCTGCAGTGGATTTATTGCCATGTACTAATCGCTTTATAATATTTTCTATTACAGGTGGCTTCACAACGAGAGCCTATTCGCAGTTGCACAAAAGAAATATGTATACATATACGACCACACTGGTGCTGAGGTCCACTGTCTAAAGAAACACATTGAGCCCCACGCCCTAGACTTTTTGCCATACCACTTTCTATTAACAAGTATTGGCAATCAGGGCGTTCTTCGTTACCAAGATATATCAACTGGCCAGCTTGTTGCTGAACACCGAACTGGTATGGGAGCTTGTAAAGTTCTGTGCCAAAATCCATATAATGCCATCGAAGTTTTGGGTCATGGAAGCGGTGTTGTTAGTATGTGGGCACCTTCAAGCAACCAGCCGCTAGTCAAAATGCTTTGCCACAAGGGCCCCGTCCAGTCCATTGCAATTGATCGCAGTGGCACATACATGGCTACCAGTGGCCTTGATGGCCTTCTCAAAGTCTGGGACATCCGCTCATACAAAGAGCTCCACTCATACTACACGCCTACTCCTGCCCACTCTCTAGATATTAGTCAGCTTGGCCTCCTATCGGTTGGGTATGGTCCCCACGTCACTATTTGGAAAGATGCACTCAAAATCAAGCAGCAGTCGCCATATCTCAGCCACATGATGCCATCAAAATCCATATCTTCAATGAAATTTGTTCCCTACGATGATACTCTCGGGATTGGTCATAGCAGTGGAATTTCATCCATCATAGTTCCAGGGGCTGGTGAGCCCAACTTCGATGCTCTTGAAACCAATCCATTTGAAACCCAGAAACAGAGAAGAGAAATGGAGATCCACTCACTTCTTGACAAGATCCAACCAGATATGATCTCACTCAACCCCAACAGCATTGGTCAGGCCGCATCTACAACTCGCGAAGAAAGGGTTAAGGCTGCAAAGGAGCGACTTCTGGAGAATATGGCTGAGAAGAAAGAGAATGGCATCCAGCTCAAAAAGAAAAAGAGAGGACGGAATTCTGCTGCTCACCGCTTCCTCAGAAAACGGCAAAAGAATGTCATTGATATCAAGAAACTTGCTGCTCTTGAAAAGATTGAGAAAGAGCGAATCGAACGTGAAAAGAAACGCCAGGGTCCGAATCCCGAAACAGATACCGGTGCCTTGGCCTCATTTTACGCTGACAAAAAGAAGAGATAGTTATTTTTGTTTTTTCTATTAGCTATACATATATATAACATTTTATTCAATAATAAAGATAATTTGATGTCTTTCTGCTTGATAGTTTTAAAGCTATTTATTCAACTATATGGGTAGTTATTTTTGAAGGGTGAAAGTTCACTAGTAAAACTGGACATCCATTTGGTTGTGATTCCCCCTATAATCACTGGTCCCCAAAATTCACCCTTCAAAAATTATGATCCATATGGGTGATTATTTTTGAAGGGTGACCATCTACTAACAAATGGTGATCACACATTTGGCTGTAGTTTCTCCTTTAATCGGTGGCCACCAAAAGTCACCCTTCAAATATTATGATCCATATATTAGTAAATGGTCACTATTCAAAAATAGCTACCCTATCGCTTATTATTATTTCTTTTGTTTGTATATGTATGTATTTTTATTATAACTCTGATAATAATTTCATGCCTAATAACTTGTAAAATAAAGCCATATAGCATGCTAGACGACCCATACTAATGTGATAAGTTTTGAAGCTTTGGCTTGCTTGAGAGCATTATTTTATATATTAATCTTAGCTTTTTGAACACATTTATATTTAATAATGGGCAGATATCACATTTTGGGTGCTGGTGCTATTGGTCAACTATTTGCAGCACACTTGCGAAAACAAGGACATGATGTGACCCTATTGATGCGATCGAACAAGAAGGTTGATGTGTTCAACAAATTGGCCAAAAATATTCTTCATGTAACCAATATCTATGCATCTCAAGAACCCAATAAGACAATATGGTCTGTCAATGGAGTTAAGGCTGAAACGGCACAAGCAAATGATCAACAGAACTATACCGAGCCCATTGAATCCTTGTTAGTAGCTACCAAGACATACTCAACCTTAGAAGCAGTGGAAAGCATATGGTCTCGATTGACAAAAGAAAGCGTAGTTGTATTCTTTGGAAATGGGATGGGTACTGCACAAAGGATTATTGATAGCGCAAAGATGAAGAATCTCCCATATATCCCATCATTTGTTCTTGCAACTACCTCTCATGGTTGCTTAGTTCCCATAGACAGTAACAACAGCCACTTTAATGTCCACCACACTGGATTTTCATCAGCAGCTATTGCATCAGAAGCACTTCCAGGAACGATTATTGATAATCCAAGAATCGGAGCAACAATAAAGGATCTGGAATCTTTGAATCTAAATATTAAGGCAATGCCACCGGATGAGATTGAGTACAGCCTGTTGAAGAAGCTAGCCATCAATGCAGTTGTAAACCCCATAGTTGCACTAGTCGAATACCAGAACGGAATATTGCTGGAGTCTGAAAATGCATTTAATATGATTCAAAACTTGTGCCAAGAGATATCATCAATATACAGTTCCAAATATCCTAAACTTGCTTGCAGATTTAAGCCAGAGATGCTTGAGGATGCTGTTATTTCAGTTATCAGGGATACAAAAAATAATAGAGCATCAATGTTGCAGGATATAACAAAAATGCAGCCAACAGAAATTGATGCTATAAATGGCTTTATTTGTGAAATGGCAAAGTCTGCAGGATTGGCAGCACCACTAGTTACACAGCTCTATCACCTAATAAAGATCAAGGAATCGAAGTCTCATAACAAAAGCAAATAACTCCAAAACACAGTGGTTCGATTTTGATAATTAATAAAAATTGCCATCTCAAAGATATTGTAGATTGCTGTTAGAAGCATATTTATATTTCAAGTCTTAAATTATTGTTAAAAGCTTTCTTGTTTAGATTTTTTATGACCAAATTATATTAGATTTATTCTTATTTTCGCGTTGCCTTTAATAATATAGTCAGCTGTTAAAGGAAATGAATGATTTTATTTGAAAATAACCACGCTTTATAAAAATCAAGATTTGATTGTACAAACATAGATATCCCCTAGACGTACATCACTATCATTGACATAGCCTTTAGTAGTTTTGTTGCTGCCAGAATATATTATTGCTGTCCTTGCAGAGTCACTGCCAGTAATCATTGTATTTATTTGTTCGCAGTTGGGAGACCTGTATGAGGAAACAACAAATTCGGGCTCCGCAAGAGCTACAATGTCCTCTTTGTAGGGTTTAGGCGCATCAACAAGCCCAACTTTATCCCAAAGTGTTATTTGACCATCCAGTCCACTAGTAACGACCAAGTTTTCATGAAATTTACTGCATTCTCTATAGAACAGCATATATATATAAACAGGGAATCCATGTAACAAAGTCAAAACTTTGGTTTAAAGACTTTAATATAGTTATAATTGTGTACTTACATGTTGCTTATTGAATATTCATGACACGAAGACCAACGAACTGACTGCCATCTTGCCTTCTTTTTCTTTTTGCTTTCCGATCTAAATGTATTTAGTACTTGTATGCTGCCATCACCAAGAGCTAGCAGTGCAGACTCTCCATCTTTGGTAATTTCTAAAGAGTTTGGAAATGGTGGGTTCAAAATTTGACCTCCCTCTCCTTCATTTATGCCTATTTGATATGGAACTTCTAGGTCATTTAAAGTAAATATAGACATAGTCTTTTATTGATTTCCAATAGTTACATTAATTAATTACCTGTGGAAAAGGATTTTATTATGCTGCGATTTTGATAGTTCCATAGTTTGGCAATGCAATCGAATCCTGTACTCCATACTATCATTATGAAATTAAATCGTCAAACACTTTAGTTTTGTATAATTTGGAGTTGGCTTTCGTGCATTGATAACAATATTGTTCATACTTTTGTCTGGTTTGTTATCAATAAACTTCACTTTCGAACCAATCTATGTTAAGTAGTAATAAATAACCAATTCCAGTTAAAGACCATTACAAATGTAACCATTTGCCTACCTAACATTTCAATAATCTTACATTGCCATGTATATCGCTAGTATCCATGGTGTATTTTTTTGTTGTTTTTAAATCAATGACATGAACTTCGCCATCATCATTAATAAGCCCAAGATGGCTATTTGTATTCACATCAATACTTTCTATGGTCGAGCCAGAAAACTCGTAAATTTGGAGCGATTGGTCCTTGGCAGTGTTTGAGCTTGACTCGGAACTGGATATCTTGCGAAGATCAAACCGAAAGATTTTATTGTTGCTGGCAACCAATACATCATTTCCGCATTTTGAAAACTTTACACTCGTTGCCTATAATTAAATAATGGCGTAAAATGTGAATCCAGAGATGGGCATCTATATATTTAATACTATATAAACATAGATGACATACTTCTTTTCCAAGGCCGTTGATTGAACTTATCTGCTTGTTTTGATTTAGATCCCAGAGTTTTAACGTAGGATCAGTGTCATCTATAACCAGCATAATGGCATTAATCCATCTCTATTGCACTATAGAGCCAGCTGGCAAATATTATAATTGCTCTTAGTATATTGGTTCTTACCTGATAGAGAAGCTAATAATCTATCTCCACCATCCTCCCTTAGATCCAGCCCGGTTACATAACTGTCATGGCCACTCAATTTTGCAACTCGCTAATCAAGACATAAAAACAATGCACCATTTATTGCAATTTTCATTACATTCAAAAAAAATGTCAAAAAAGTATTATTGCTTCCAAACATACCTCCATTCTAATTACAATATTTGTTAAATAAATGTCTCCATTGGCTTTTCGTAATTAGGCACAATCTTCAATGATGAGATCCATCAAATCAAATCCACTTATAAAGCCACATTTTCCCAACAAATAGTATTATGGTAGGAAGAATTTATGTTATGGGGAGGAGGGTAACTACAGATTTAAACATTCTTTTATTTTAAAATTTAGAAAAAGAAAAATGGTAAATCAAGACATGTTTAAAGCTAATGCCTAAAAAATAAAAGGTTGTTGTTAAAATCTAAACTCCCCAAAAAAAATAAATGCAGATAAACAATTAAATAAATAACGGAAAATTAGTATAATACTCATTAGAAAAATGAAGGGAAAAAATTAGAAAATTAAAATCAATGATGATGATGATGGTTGGTACATAGCAATTATTTGGTTAAAATTATACATACAACCGCTTGTTGATATCATGAGCCCACTCAATTAAATGCTTACTTGGACCTTGTAAATATATAATCCCAGACTCATGAACAACTCGCAAACACTTGTTTGGAGTAACAACAGCGGCAAGAATTCTGTTGGTCAGTCGATATGCCCGGTTAAATGTTAATTCATTGTCCATAACACAGGTACATTCAACTATTAGATCATTGAACAGATAATATGTGTAGACAATATCCGGCCCATATCTGCGCACCTTTGGAAGCACCGTCTCTTGTTGGGGCTGTTCAACCAGGTCATTGGATATTGACATCCTTGAGCCATCCATGCTGCTCTTTCTAAAATTCCGAGTAACATTGTAGTTTCGGGTAAGTGGGGCAACATTGGGAACATCAACCGGTTCAATATACAGGTGCAGCCTAAACTTGGCAATCCGGAGGAATTTTCGATAAGGAGAAATCAATGGAATTACTTGTGAGCCCTTGATTTTGTGTTGCAGCTTGTAAAGTTCTTGGCGCTCTTCAGCAAGTCCCTGCTTGCTATTTACAATGCTCCCCTGTTTGGTGATCTCAAGTAGAGCTTGGCGTAGATTGTCATGATCGGGATGGTCTGGCGGAGTTAGGCTTAGAACACGACGAATGTATAACAGGTAATTTGGGATTCTTTGAATTGGCTTGACAAGCTTATCCTTAAAATCGGTTGTTCTGTTACTTAGTGGCTTATTTTTCCGTTGCCATTTAATGAAATTTGACCAGCTGCGCCTGGTTTCTATTTCGCTGAACACTTCAATTGCTTTCTTGTAGTTGGTCGAATATAGCGCATAGAGCTTGAAAATTGGAGCAAACTTTACAAATACATGTCCAATTTGGGCTGATCCTTCTTTGGCACCATCTCTTAACTTGATGTTGTAGTTCTTAACGTCGCTATCAATCCCTGCCGACTCCAGGCATTCAAGGAGAGCAGGATGCAGGTGGTTTATATGGAAAGCATAGATGGTCTCGAGGTTTCCAAAGAGGACATTCAGCTCCTTTTCGCTTAGAACATGCTGCTCTCTCATGGGAATCAAATAGCACGTAATCAAGTCACGCATTATGCCTATGTAGGTAAACTCTGACACGATAACTTCCAACACTGCCTGGTCGCGCTCTTCAGGCCTGCTTTTAAACTTTTGTGTATGCTCACTGATATCCTGTGGCTTATCCTCCATGTAGCGAGCAACTATATAGCCTGTTAGTAATTTGACTTGATCATGTTCCGAATTTTTAGGATCCACATCCCACATGTCGTGTAATGTGTATAGTGCTGTAGCTAACTGCGGGGATTGTTGTGCTGGGGGGAGTGGAAGGTTTGAATTCCGGGCTCGCCTCTTGCCCCCAGATTTCGATGTGTCGGATGAGAACTTGGTACTGCTTGCCCCACTAGTAATAGACATGCGACTCTTCACGCCATTGGAATAAACCGAGGAAGTGTTTGGTCCTTTGGCTACCGTCGTTTTGATTTTTCCGTCATTGCTATTACCATTTGGATTGTTGGGCCGTTGTGCAGAACTGCCATTGCTTATCTCGATAATCTCGTCATGAGAGTCACCTTTGGCAGCATCATTATCCCCAACAAAAGTAATTCTATCGTTGACTTCAGGAGATTTCGGTTCAACCACACATGAGCTGATTGTATCTTCGCTGGATCCTGCATTAACGCCATCTCCACCATCCACATCATCACCACTACTTTCATCGTCTTCGCCATTTGCACTAACATTCTCGTTGAGCATCGGCACCTTGTCGAGGCCATTGCCACCACATTTACTGTCCTCTGGTATCCCAGCATTGGTCTTTGGTGACGATGGTGCCGATTCGATATTCCCGAGGACCAGGAGTTGCTCAGGCGTAAAGGCCTTGTCCAACACCGATGATCTCAAATCCAGATATCCTAACTTTTCGACTGAATATATATCACGCGAATTGTAATTTCTTTTTATGCTGTCATTTTTCTGGAGCTCGACACTATCTCTTGCTTCATCCGGAAGATCCATTCTATCAGATGCCCTGCCATTCTCGGGAATTTCCTGAATAGTTGGAGTTGTGCCCAACCCATCATTTGTAATTGATGATGTTGACTCATTGTTGCCGCTGATGCCCTTAGGTTTGGATCTCCTCCAGAACAGACCTGAAAGTTTGCCTTTCACTCCTCCTTTACCACCTAGTTTGGCAGCTACAGGGTCGGAGACAACACCAGCACTCTTGGGTGGATTTGAAGTTTCATTGTTTTTTGCTGGCTGGAAAGATGCCCCGCGCATTGGTAGTGGGCTTGATTTACGACGCAAGGTCAAACCAAAAAATGAGCCTTCACGCTTGTATGGTTTGGTGAAAATGGGCTTGAGCACTTCGACCATGTACTTATCAAATGGGTTCCCATCGACAAGAAATATGGACAGTGTATGCACCAGGAATCCCAAGCTGGTGGGAATTGTTGTTAGCAAGTTGTTGCTGATATCAAGGATCTCAAGTCGTTCTAGCTGCCCAATAGAGCTATCTGTTTTATCAAAATTTAAATTAAATCAGATGTGTGTTCTCTGTAGAAAGATTGCAATATTCTGTGTAACAGCCCATTTTTGGTTACTATCTATGATAGAAAGGCAGCGTAATAAGTGCAGATGTTGGCTTACCTAAAGTGACTAGATTGTTATCAGAAACCGTTAATAACTCGAGGTTTCTAAGCGTGGTCAGCGAAGCGGGCAGCTCCCTAAGCTGGTTGTGTTGTAAATGAAGTCGCCTAAGCTGATCAAGCCGAGCAACAGCTTCAGGAAGAACTGTTATATTGTTATGTGATAGGTCCAAGACTTGTATGTATGGATGGCCAAAGAAAAATGATACTGGAATAGAGGGGAGGCTGCTCTTTTTGGCCCTCACAACCTCCGTATCATATGGTATGCAGCCTTTGCTCTTCCTAAAGGAGTCGACTGTGGCTTTCCCTGTTAACTCGATGGACTTTGTTATTGGGTTGTCACCTGGCCCATAGTCATCTTCTGGGCTTCGTGGTTGAAGTCTAAAGCCCCGCTCTTTTGGCGAAGTTGGATTTTTTTGGTTTCTTGAAATTGATGAGCGAGAGGGCCTTGAGTAGGATGAGCTCTCACTTTTTCTTCCTCTATACAAACCCTTTCCAGGCACAAGGGTCGCTTCAGTGCTGTTGGATACTGAGTTTCCCCGGACAAAATCTGATGACATGGCCCTTTTTTGCCGACCAACCCCGCCATTAGCAGCGGTCGTTGTATTTGTTGTTGCTGTTGTTCTGTTGGTGTCTGGGCCCCAAGATATCCCAGCAGCATTCTTAACACCAGTTGCCAGGGTGAGTTGAGGTGGGTGTCTAGCCAGACCCTTCTCGGTAGCCATTATAATACTACTATTATTATGAACAGTCGGCGTTTATGAGAAAAGAAAAATGAAAGAGTGCAAAAGCACAGAGTGTCAAATATATTAGTAGCAAAAAAGGAAAGTTTGTAAATAATTAAGAGAACAAGATAGGTAAAATATCTGATGACACGACCCATGGCTAAAATGGCCCAGGATGCTTTAATTTTCCAATATCCTAGGGCCGCAGGCCTATTGTTTGAAAGGCACCATTTTCCTGTGCTTTTAATAGCAGGTTTGCTGCATGGCAGTTTCCAATACACAGCAGCAACACAACACAAGAAGCAATTGTTGACATTCAACATCCTTTTGCAGGAGATGATCTAAAAATATATGTGTGTGTGCGTAGAAGGCTGTGCTTTAGTAGAAGGTCAGACCAATAGATCTGGCTTCTTTCCTGCACAAAAGTATACGAAATTTTATAAATTAAGGAGATGATCTAGGTTCTAGTCTTTGTTCTTATTCTAGAAAAACGACAACAAGGAGATAAGTTGCGCCCAAATATCTTCTTTTGGCCTAGTGGGAGGTTATTTTGAAGGGTTGGTCACTCGTTTGGCTGTGTTTGCCCCTATCATCATTGGCCGCCAAAGGATACTCTTCAAAAATCATTACCAAGTAAAAACACCCTGACATAAATAAAGGCCAACAAGTATTTTAAACCATCTACTTTAAATGTTTTTGAAACTTGTCTTTGCCTATCACATATACTATACCAAGTAGTATAGCAACACAGTACAAGCGTCTCAAGCTCTGGAATTCCAACTGGAAGCTGATCCTGAGCAATATTATCTATTAATAGATCTTTCCTCCTATAATCTATATTTCCACAACTCCTTTGTGTTTGTTATTTTTCATCTAATTTTAGCATGTGCGACTAATGTAACATTTCATTCACTATAAAGTGGGATTTTGGCCTCTAGTTTCTGCCTTTTTCGTCTTGGATAAACGGGTTGGCTATGGGAAAATATGTAGGCTACCACCCAGGTGTGTCCAACCAAAAGACCACTCGACAAGCCTTAGAAGTAGAAAATATAAAACAGCTTGAATTTCTCACAAGTATATTTCGCCAAAATTTTGGGGCATATAAGGTTCGCGTGACATGTGTGTGCATACGACTCTTCCATTAACAATGACTACTACACCATAGATGGCGCAATAAATATTGAGTTCACTTGATAGGGCTTATAAATTTGGCAGAGTAGCAGTCTCCTCTAGAAGGATACTAGAGTATTTCCTTGGACGCTAGCCAATCATCGCTGAGACGCCAGCTTAAACATATGGGCTATGGGTTGATTTGCAGGGAATATACTAGTACCCTTTTGGTGGAGAACCTGCCATTTATATACTTGCATATGATCAAACACTGTATATAAACTAAGGAAGCAATAATGAACCCTGAACAAATGTATAATGCAGGGTCATGCATTCAAAGCTTTAAACGGAGAGAGAGAGATAGATAGAGAGGAGCACCCAATTTTATTAAAAATCATCTAACCCCCATAACAGTTCCGCTCCAGGCATACTCTACAAAAAGACTTTACCTTATAATTTTTGACACACGCCCGACACATTCTTTTAATTGGTACTTTTTAAATACCCTGTATATAATTTTTACCCGGGAATATCTGCACTTATACACAATGACCAGCTATGCATGTGTTTAGGGTGATTAATGTAATGTCATCCCATGCTGATCCGGTTTTAGCTTGTACATTTGCAAGCTGTCCAGTTTGTTCTCGAAAAGCAACATCAAGGAATTATAGCATAGGTGCCAGTCCAGGAGAATGGAGTTGCAATTCGTGCGGTTGGCGCGGATCAGTTAATAGCAATGTCCAATGGCGATACCGGCTCCGATTCCTAATAAACTATAAAGGACAAACAGCTGAGGTGGTTACATTTGGTGCAGCACTAAACGATACGTTTGGATGTACAGCACAAAAATGGGCGGAATGGGTATACAATCAGAACTCGAATTTGAATATATGGCACAGGGTTAAGGATTACTTTTTGGGAGAACATTTTTCAATGAGGCTTGAAGAGGACAAATATAAGAAAAATCTGCGTAGTAATCAACAATATCGAAAGAAGGGTATGTTCTTGGCATTTAAGGCCACAAGTTGGAAACGACATAACCCAAAGAATATTTTACAGACTATAATGACAACCTATGCTAAGCCCATTGCATTTCCCACTTCTACTGAGTGCTGTCTAGGCTATAAATCAGCAAAGAGCAGACCTAATGATCACTATGTTGCGGCCGATCTTGTATATTTAGACTCCGGTAACAACATTGGTATCATAAATCAGAATCAACCAGTCAAGAAAAGCCATATCAAAGATACGAGGGACAATATAGCTAGTCAAAACATGCCGAGTTCATCTACATTAGACCAACTTCTGCCATACTTGAAGCCACAGGGGTGTAAAAACACCGAAATTTCAAAGCAGATATATTCCAACCTCATCCCAGATTTACAAAGCGATCCAGAATATCCAGAGGATGAGGATGTATATTCAATTCAATGTAGTTTTCCTGCATCCTTCGATCTAATCGGCCTCACACAAAATGAATACATAAATAGAGCCAGCACCACAACGCCTTCATACAGCAACACTTTGATGGACAATATACTAGAAAGCAATAACAGCCCCAATACACCCATGTCATCTCTCGTTAAATCCAGCCCAATCAGTATCCCTGGGACACCAGTTTCTCATAGACGCATTGTTCCTCCTTCGGCTAAAAAGAAGAAATACGACATTCCACCAACACCAAACCACCTACTTCGACCTTATACACCACTGCTAGCCAGAACAAATAAAGTACAGGCTAGAAATGGCCCTCCACTTAATAATGAAGATAAATCGAAAGGAATTTTTCTAATTCCAGAAACTCCAATGAATTCATTCAATAAAAGATTACCCAGAAAATCATCATCAGCATCACCACAAGTAATTCCTGAAACGCCAATGAATGCATTTTCCGTTAGTAGCAGCTCATCGCGACACAGATCTAGTTCTCCGCAACCAACTCCTGAAACGCCAGGATACACTATCAGTAAAGTCCCAAGCACCCCATTTCATTTGATGTCGGCAAGTTCTTCGGGTTCTAATACTAAAAACACGCCTGAATCATTTGAAGATGTTGACAACATCAGTATTCCACAAACACCCTTTACATAATCAGCATTTTTATTTCATTTTCATTTGCTTGTTTTTTTTGTGTTAATGTAATATTATATTTATTCAATATATGGGTAGTTATTTTTGAAGGGTAAATTTTGGTGGCCTGCGATTATAGGGGCAAACACAGCCAAATGGATGTCCAGCTTTACTAGTAAACTTTCACCCTTCAAAAATAACTACCCATTTTGACTTTTAGTATTTGTATAGACCATCTTTACTACTACCATTACTAGTTTTTTCAAATCCTATAATTTCCTCCCTATTCATCAAGTTTATGTGGCTTTCCTTTAAAAATGATATTTATATATACACATTAATTTTATATGTATTGCTGTCAAGTCGAT